>LR749630.1:1044971-1292648 GCA_902729485.2 Mus minutoides | reverse complement strand
GGGGGGGGGGGGGGGAAGGTTAGGGTTAAAATGCAGGGGAAGGTAAGTAAGAATGCTTGCAAATGACCAGCTAAGAATAGCAAGGCTTGGGAAAGACAGTCGCACAAACTGTCTAGTCTCATGAACACCCCCCAACTCCCCCAAGGAACACACAAGACACTGTCGCCTTTGATATATGATCGCATCTAATGGCAACAGGCTCACGGCTGCTAAAAAGCCTCCACCCACTTCAGGAAGGAGAGCATCGCAGATCCTCAGCAGACAAGCAGTTAGATATGAGGAAACCAAGAGAAACAGCAGCTGTATTTCAGTATCTGTGACAAGACTTGACTCTCTCTTGGCAATACACAGTGAACTACAAACTTATATAACTGCACTAAGGTCTCAGATTACCAGACCTAGCCAGGCCCGTAATGATTGGGCAAACAACCCTGTTTGGGCCCAAAGTGTGTGCGCAGAGCATTGTGTCACCCTCATCACAAATGGGTCACCACACCCGCTGGGCTTTTTATATGGGTGTCTGGGATCTGAATACAAGTATTGAGGTTGTATAGGAAGCACTCTCCTCTGGCATCACCTAGAGCCATCTCCTCTGCTCCGCTGCTGTATCTGAGCAGTCAGGTGACACCCATGCTTCTCCGCTGACCACCATAGCTTGCTGCAGTCCTATGGCTGGCCACTTCAGTCAGTCAGCAGAAAGCTGCTTTTAATGGGCACTGTCTTAGGACAATCTCGTGGGACATCTCAAAGCTTCAAAAGGAAGATAGGTGTTTGTGTGTGTGTGTGTGTGTGTGTGTGTGTGTGTGTGTGTGTGTGTCCTTTTATACTCAATAGCCAACTTTATTGGGTGGGAAGTCTGTATTTCCATTTCTCTCCAGAATAGATTAAACGTGTCACCCAGCCCATCACCTTCAGGAACAAAGCAACGTGGTCAGAAGTGTGCTGACAGTGCAGTTTCTGTCCCTCTTAAGCCAGATGCTCGTCCTGCCTGCTGAATCAAAAATGGTGGCCCCCTTTCTGTGACATCCACTCACTTTGTGAGAGTCTCTTGGTGTTGATTTCTCTATGAGGACAGTCTTAACCATACAGTCAGTCCTTTCAATGTGTGTTTTAAATTCTCCTTGAAGTGTGGTTTTCAGACCTGGGCTCCTGGGGTATCTTCATCAGATCCGGCTACAACCCAGATTTTGGGTCCTCTTGGCCATCATCAGCATTTGCCACAT
Organism: Mus minutoides; assembly: GCA_902729485.2. NCBI lineage: Eukaryota > Metazoa > Chordata > Mammalia > Rodentia > Muridae > Mus > Mus minutoides. The sequence continues at coordinate 1,291,425 of LR749630.1, read as the reverse complement.
TCCCTTGGGCATTTTCTGTCTCTTCCATTTCATGTTTATGTAAAAGCCCCCTCTCCCTCCCTTTCTCTCAACCTCTGACTGCTGTTGATTTGCTATTATTTTTCCTTCTAGCCTGAGCTCTGGTGAGATGTATTTCTCTTCTATTTCCAATTCATGAGTTCCACCACCCGTTCGGAGTTTTCCTCATTTGTATTGTGTGTAACTATTTACATGTTTTCAGCTCGTTTTTGAAAAGGCACGTGGCAGCTTTGATCTTTCTATTTTTAGCGTGCTTTCCCAGGGATGTCATTCTGCTGCTTATTCACTGAGGTTACTATAGAAACTACATAAAAAATTCACTTTGGGTGATTTTTCCCTTGCTCATCCTTGTGTAAATTCAGCTAACCTGAAGCTTTGAATTTTTATATAGTTTTTTTCCCCCTAGTCTACTTTATATTGCCATAGAGAATGCCCAACAGTGGTTACTGCATGAAGAAAGGAAATTCATTCCACTCATGGCTCTGGAAATCCAAGAGCATTGGTGTCCCCATCTGCTTAGCTTCATGAAGGCCTCTGGCTACATGAGTATATGGCAGATGGCATCATGGGAGTGCAAGCAAGGTGTGAGAGGGAGAGATAGTGCATTGAGTCAAAAAGAAAGAGAGATGAAGAGAACAGGCTTGCTATCTTTTAGAACAATCCACTCTCCTGAGAGCCAGAAAAGGGCACCTCAGAACTACATGACCCAATGACCTAATCATTTTCCTCTAGACTCCACCACCACACTGGGAGCTGCACTTTCAGCATGGGAACCTTTGGGGAACACATTCAAATCCATATATACCCTATAGGAGTGTGTGTGCGTGCATGTGTGTGTGCACTCGTGCACACACCCATCCACACATGTATGCATACATATACACATATATACACACATATACACATACACACACATGCATGGGCACACATGCACACACATATATTATAAATTTGTCTTCTGATATTTTTTTTCTAGCTTTGTTTTCTTGCTTCACTTTCATATAAACTATCTTCACCATCTTTTTGGGCATTTGAATTCTTGGTTTCCAGTTGGTGGCACTACTTGGGGAGGTTTAGGGGGCATGACCTTGCTGGAGGAAGTATATTACCAAGGAGGACTTTGAAAGTTGAAATCCTTGCTCTACTTCTAGTTTGCCTCTGCAGAGCTCTCAGCTTCCTGCTATAGCCACCATGACTCTCCGCCAGATCGGAAGCTTATCCCCCTGAAGCTGTAAGGGAAACTAAACTCTTTCTTCCATGAGTTCATTTTGTTCATGGAGTTTTATCTCAGCTACACTGTGGTGCTGTGGCCTAATACCTGACAGAAAGAACTTTAGGGAAGAATGGCTTACTTTGGCTTCTAGTTCCACACAGTCACAGTTCATCACAGCAGGGAAGGCCTGGCAGCCAGGGAAAATGGTAGAAAGTATTCACACCGTACAATAGGAGGCATAAGATAAAGGAACAAAACCAGGCATGGGCACAATCTTCAAAGGCGCATAGCCTCTGACCCGTCTCTGTGCTAGACCCCAACTCCTGCGTAAAGTTTCCTCCACCTTCAAAGCAGCACCAGGAGTAGGGGACCATGCATTTAAAACATAAACCCAAGGCAAACAATCCAGAGTCAACTATGGCATTCAGCACCCAGCCAACAAAGGGATCACAGCCATCTCAGAGTGCAAGATGTATTTCATCTACTTTCAAGAGTCACCGCGTTCTTCATAGTTTTCATACCGTTCAAAAGTCCAAAGTGCAAAGTCTCTCCAGAGATTCAAGGCAACCTGTGAAGCCTGTGTAAAACTGAAAGAAAGGTTGCATATTTCCAGTGGCACGGACTAAACATTCCATTCCAGAGAGGAGAAATAGCACAAGCAAAGAAAGAACTAATCACAGGATGGAAACCCAGCAGGGCAAACATTAAGCCCTCTAGCTCCGAGATGTCATCCAGGACACACAGTGGTGTGATATGAGCTACAGCATGCCTTCAGCCTTGTTCCTATGGCCCTGCCATTTACTGCACACATAACCTTTCTCTTGGGCTGGCTCACCTCATTGCATACACATTCCCCCAGCAGACAGTCCACATTCCTGACATTTCTCACATCCTAGGGTTTCTGCTGCAATTTAGGTATCACTGTCATCGCTTCATGAATCACCCTGCTTGCAGTGCCACATATGGGACCTGACACGGGTACCCATTACCTGGTTTCATAACCGGGAACCTTGACATAAGCCTTCATGACCTCATAGCTTTTGCACTTGCATGCCTGGAGAATCAGAACTACATGGTTGATTCCACGATCTGCTCTCAGACCATGATATAGTCTGTCTCCTAAGACCATGGCTCCAAGTGGCCTTCAAGGTCTTGCCTGCCTGACTCTGAGGCAGTGCTTTCTTAGGCAGCCCTGCTTGAGCAGGGTGCACTGGGGGCTTTTTATTTTGTTTGGAGGTGCTCTCTTTTCAAATGAAAACATTTCAGTTGAGTTTGCATTTTTCATAGCCTGGAGCATTTGATGGGTGAGGTCATGGTCTCTAGACACCTGTCATACTGCCTCTGTGCAAAGGCAGCAGATTTGACGTTTAGCCTGTAGCTCCTGCTTTGTCTGCAACATGAACTACACCATGTTCCTTTCCTCACCGAGCTGTGCATTTTTCAAATCCTTTTCCCTCTGCTTTTGTATCCTTACAGCTAACTGTAAATTTGGTCCAGACCAGCTAGTTACAACCATCCCACAACCTGGATACTATCCTGTCTTAAAATTTCCTCCACTGAATTAAGTAGTCCAAAATAACTAGTGCCACACAAATCATCCCAGGACAGACCCTAATTGTGAGCACAAATGCTCCCTATTAGTTAGTTACCTTTGTATCATGGGACCACATACTTGACAGAAACAACATAAATGAGAAATTATTTAGTTTGGCTCACAATTACTGAGGGTCATATGACGCCAGAATAGGAAAGGCATGGGAGCAAGAACTGCTTCATCTGTGATGTGGAAAAGAGGGTACAGACCAGAGCTAGAGAAGTCATGGCCTGAATCATAAGTGAAAATTATCTTCAAAGGCCCAGCCCCTACAACCTATCTCCATAATCTAGAACCCACATACTAAGGGATCCATAGCTGATGATTAAGCCCTCACACCACCAGCTGATTTGTGACACTCTGGGTTCATGACATAACATTGCTCAATATCTACTCCTTGTAGGTCTCTGGAAAATGCTCAGCTCAGTCAGCTTTGACCATTCACAAAGACCTGACTGCAGCACGTTCTTCAGCCTCACCAAGGAATAGGTCCTTTCCTACAGTGGTGAAGAAAATTTCAGTTTAATCCTCTTCTTACACTGGCCTCCCAATCCTACCAGTGAACTCTGGGTTGTCTTACAGGCTACTCTGCTCTCAGGCCCTTGGGACACCAGATTCTTCATTCTGTTCCATCTTCCACAGATGCCCGTGTATAGACCTGGTTCATATTGTTTGTTGGTCCTGGTGATGGTTAGTTTTAACTGCCAACCTGACACGATCTAGAATCAGCTAGGAAGAGAGTGTCTTCATGATTATCTAGACCAAGTTGGTCTGTGGGTGTGTCTAAGGGAGATTGTCTTGATTACGTTAGTTGAGGTCTGAAGACCCACTCCAAAGCAAGGGATGCTGGGCTGCATATGTGGATTAAGGGTGCTGAGCACAAATAGGTATGTGCTCTTTGCATTTGTCTCTCTGTTCTTGACTGTGGAAGTGACCATGTGCTTCAGGTTCCTGAGTCTTAACCTCCTTATAATGATGGACTCTAACTTGGAATTGTAAGTCCAAAAAATTCTTGTGCTCAGTCTTGCTTTTATAGAGCATTTTACTATAGCAACAGAAAGGAAAATTAAAAAACAAAACAAAACAAAACAAAACAAAAAAACACCTCATCAAAGTTACCTTGGGAATGATGGAAATTTTCTGCCATCAATATGTGCTGTGAATTTTGATTTTGCTATTCAGTTCTTCTCGCTGGTTCTATATGGGACTCAGAAGCATCTAAAATATAGGATGCCACTACACAACCACCTCCAAAGAATTACTTACATCTTATGAGATGAATATTCAGACAAATTAGAAATTCTTAACATGGCAGTATATAATACACCATGTTATATAGACTGAACATCATTAATAAAAAAAATACAAAATCCACAATGTTCCTAGCTTTTGGGGTGCCAATTTGGCATTACAAGTGGAAAACTACATGAAGTGCAAGCAGATCTCTCTCAAAGCATAGGCCCACTGCATATGTGTAAAAGTAACTTTTACTCACTAGACTTAATTGTTGTCTTGGAGGCTTACTATTGAATAATTTCACCCTTTCTAGCTCTTTCTGAATACTGGCTGGCTGGTTCAACTCAGTTGTTCTGGCCCAAGTTCCTCTTCAAGCTGACTGATTCAAACTGGCTTCTCTCAGCTTCTGAATGAATTGTTCGGCTTAGCCTCAAACTAACTCTGGCAATCTATTCTAATCTTTGGTTGTTTCTCATTCTCTGTTAAAGTCTCTGGTTAAAACTGTCTCCTCTCAACTGTTCTACTCTGAGCTGAGCAGTCTAGCTGCACTCAACTGGATTGCACTGAACAAAACTGCTCAGAACTAAATTGAATTGAATTCTGTCTCCCTCGTTGTTCTTTAAGCCACCTCGATCTCCTCTCTGGTCTCTCCTATCTCTGACTCGTTCTGTCAAATCTTTCTCTGATTCATCATTTTGTCTGCCCTTCAATTAGATGTCATTGTCTGGGATCAAAAGTGTGTGTCTGTATTCCAGACAGAGGGATTAAAGGTGAATCTACATTCCAGCCAGAGCATATTTTTGGATGTCATCCCTTGCCAGAGTAGCCATGTTGATAGATTAAAATTCCTTTACATATGCATCATATAATATCACCCTCAGACTGTGCACGTGAAGTATATATGAAACAGAAATAAAGTCTGTGTCAAGGCTCTGGTCCCATTTCCATGATACCTCACATCTGGACTAAACTCCAAATAAATCCAAAGTCCCAAACTTCTGATTCCCATGTTTCAGAAAGGGGATAGCTATTTGTATTATCTGTGGTGACGTGTGTGTGTGTGTGTGTGTGTGTGTGTGCATGTGTGTGTGTGCATATGTGCATGTGTGTGTGTGTATAGAGTTGTATACATGTGTATACATGTGTGTATGGTGTGTGTGGTATGTAGTGTGTGTACATGAGTGTATATGTGAGTGTGTGTACTTGTGTGTATACATGAGTGGTGTGCATATGTGCATGCTTATGTATGTGTACATGATGTGTAACATTAACATATAATGTTAGCCAAACAAGCAGACAAAAAATTGATATGTTAAATTAATTTGTACTGCAGCTATAGCAGGGATATATACTTGATATATTTTAGTTTTTAAATTTAAACTTGAACTTTTTAAAATTAAACTCGAAACATAACCTCTAGACTCTAAATACTTGCCTTCCATGGTATCTTGGTACCTTTTGTCTAAGAGTGCAGATTTTCCTGTGTTTGGCCATTACTATCTTTGCTTACTCTTTTCTCTCTTTGTATTCATATGATGGTTATTCATTATTCAACTTTTACAAATTGTTTTCCACTTGCTCCAAGATATTTGCCAGTTTAGGGGGCCCTGAAGAGTAACTCCAGCTTCAGAGGCATGGCTTTCACTTAGAAAGGGAGAACACCATTGGATGGCATCTGGACACAACAGGTCAGTGACTGTATCATGGAGTTGACTTTCTTCATATATCATGGAATTGACTGTTCTCCGGGTATTATAAAGGTGACTGTTATCTGGTCAGTGTTCTCTAGAATAACAAAACTTAAAGAATGAATATGTTCATATTAGATAGATAGATAGATAGATAGATAGATAGATAGATAGATAATTTATTAGAGTAATTTGCAGGCTGCAAACCAGATAATCCAACAATGGCTGGCAGAAAATGGAAAGTCCAAGAATCCAGTAGTTCCTCAGTCTGTGAGGTTGGATGTCTCAGTTGGTCTTCAGAACACACTGGAATTTTGAAGAAGTAGACTTAACACCAGTGATGAAATGGACTTCTTAGCAAGGCAAGAGCAAGCAGGCAAAGAGCAAAAGCTTTTTTTCCTTCATATTCTGCTTTCAGCAGAAGGTGGGTCCCAGATTAAAAGTATGTCTTCCTGCCTCAAAATCTGGATTATAGGTATATGCCTTCCTACATCAAAGGTCTGGATTGGAAATGAATCTACTTACTTCAAATTAAGAAGAAAAAAAAATCCCTCACAGGTGTGCCCTCAATTGTAGGATTTTAGTTCATTCCAGATGTAGTCAAGTTGACAACCAAGAAGAGCCTTCATACCAGGCGTCATGGAGATGACTATTGTCTGAGGATCAAGAAGTTGGCGATTCTCCAGGCCTCACAGAATATTCCTTCCTTCAGGCTGAAGTGAAGTTCCTTTAAAACACAGCATGCTTACAGATTTGATTTATTCCATTACCATCTAGATTCATATTAAGTAAGTTATGTTAATTAGCCCTGAACAGAATTTCAGAGCACACAGAGAATGGCAATGTTTTATTATTGGAGAGAAAGAATCAGGACAAGTTTTTAAAATATCAAATTAGTGATTAAGTAAATGAACAGAGTCTTAGGATTCCAGAAATAGCCTGAGCAGATGGAGTCCTCTTTAGATCTCAGTGCTTTTGTATTGTACTTTCTTTAAAGCTGAGCCTTTCATGCTAGAGAATGCTGGTCCTTGTTCAAGCAGACCACATCCAGCCCCAGCAGAGCTTGCTTTACTGAAGAGCTTCAGCCCTGCCCTCCAGGACCTGAGAGCTTTGCCTGGTGGAATCCTGGGAACTGCACTTTCCAAGACCTCTAGGGGTGCTAAGACTCAGCCAAAGCAGAAGCCCCAGATGGAGGGAGCAACCCAGGACACCAGGCTCTGGGGAGCTGCATAACTGGCTGCCATCATCACAGTATAATGCCACATGGCCTCAGTGCCATGATCTTCTCCCACCTTCCAAGAACTCTGAGCAGCCTCTACATTTCTGCTCTCATGAACGATTAAATGTGGCTGTCCTACAGCCATGAGTATTGTCCAGCCCAGACCAGGAGAAGACAGATTCTAGGAGTTCACACCTAGATGTAGATCATATGGGGGCTGACATAATATGGCAGCATAACATAGCAGTGGTGGAGTGCCTTTGTTTCTAGAGGCCAAAGTCTGAGAGTAAGGGCTAGCTTCTTCTAGGACAGTGAAGGAAGGATGTGTTGCAGGCCTCTATCCGTGGCTTATAAAAGGTTGTCTCCTCCATTCTTTTTTTTTTCTTTTTTCTTTTTTCTTTTTTTTCCGAGACAGGGTTTCTCTGTATAACCCTGGCTATCCTGGAACTCACTTTGTAGACCAGGCTGGCCTCGAACTCAGAAATCCACCTGCTTCTGCCTCCTGAGTGCTGGGATTAAAGGCGTGCGCCACCACATTTAGTACATAGCATGATGCCTTGTGGATACTGACTGTGTCCTCAGTAAATATTTGAAAAATAGATAAAAGAAAGAAAGAAAGAGAGAGAGAGAGAGAGAGAGAGAGAGAGAGAGAGAGAGAGAGAAAGACACCTGGTGGGTGTCTCCTCCATTCTTCCACCCATGTGCTTACCTACCTAACTACCTATCAATCCATCCATCCATCCATTCATCCATCCATCTATCAATTCTTTCTTATATCCATTTTTCAAATATTTACTGAGGACCCTGTCAGTATCCACAAGGCATTGTCCTAAGTTCTAAAAACACAACATGATGAAAAGAAATGCCCTACCCTCAGGATGCATGTACTCTCAGAGGTTAAACAAAAGCATATACAAGTAGTTGTTCCATGCATGAAGTGCTGAGTTAGAGGTTGAGGCTCGTGCATTAGGAAGCATCAGCACTAGTGACACTGGCTGCCATCATCACATTATAATGCCACATGTTCACTATATGGAGTATTTATACAGACTGTCTCCCTGAGTCACCAAAGCAGTCATGTGATGTGTGCATCACCGTCACCACTCTCCTCATTTTATACGTGAGACATCCAACAGCAGGAGCAAGCCAGCGCTTGATCCCAGAAGGTGCCCGAGAAACAGGAAGCCAGGAAGTGGGAGTTGGCAGGAAATAGGAAGAAAAACTACAGTAGGGGCGGGTTCTTCCTTACCTCACTACAAGGAGACCAGCCCTGGTCCTCAAAGTTCATCCAGATGGACACCCAGAAGGTGGGGAACTTGTCTTCTGTTGAAAGGCACTCAGTTGATGGATAGAGAGATTAATATTGGGTATATTGATTGGTAGATAGATGAATGGCTTAATGGGTAGATGGAGAGAGGAATAGAAAGATAATGAATTTACTTTACATTCCACACTGGGACCATCGAGAGCTTTGGGCTAAAAAAGTCTCAAGTGGATTTTGGGCCTAATGTTACTCACCTATAAATGTCTAAAGACTACAGAAGTCTTTGGAAGTTAATGCTTTAGTAAACAAATGTTGAGCTTCGGAAATGCTAAATAATTTGCTGTGTACCCTTCTATATTGATAATGTCTTTTAAAGGACTTTTAAAGAAACTCTTAGGCAGGGGTGGGTGGTGATGCATGCCTGCAATCCTGACTGGAAGCTCAGGTAAAAGAATTTGGAGTTCAAGTCCAGCAACAATATGTCTCAAAAGACTGTATAACAGAGAGAAAAAGAGGTTACAGGCACACAATGATCTTTTAAGGTGCAAATGTTACGGTTGCCCAAACCACAAAATTTACATTTTTCTTCATGTAATGGTATTACTTAACACTTGGTTTTCACATGATGACAAAACCTGAATTACCTTTAAACTCATCCAAACAAACAAACAAAAACAGATTTCAAGACAAAATAGTAGAAAACATCCCATTTTACTACAATCTACTATCAGTATCTCTGGTGTCATGTACCATGTGGCTGGGTTATGATGCCCAGTTTGGTCAAGCTCCATAGATCCTGCTGATAAGGTATTTTGTAGAAATAATCAACACACGTGGATGACTGTCTCCATTACAGGCTGGGCCTCATCTCTCATCAGTTGAAATCCTTCTGAGACAAACCTGAGGGAAGGAGAATCCCCCTTCTGACAGCTGCCTTTGGCTTGGCTACAACATTGTCATATTTAGATTTCTATTGTGTGATAAAACACAATGACCAAAAGCAACTTGGGGTTTGAATGAGAATGGCCCTCATAAGCTCATCCATTTGACTGGTTCCAGTTAATGGAACTGTTTTGGAAAGATTAGGAGGTGTGACCTTGTTGGAGGAGGTGTATCATTGGGGGGTGGGTTTTGAGGCTTCAAAAGTTCACACCAGGCCAAGCATCTCTCATTTTCTCTTGCTGCCTATGGATCAAGATGTAAAGCTCTCAGCTACTTCTCCAGCTCCATGCTTGTCTGTGTGCAGTCATGCTACCAGCCATAATAACCATGGACGAACCCTCAAAAACTTTAAGCAAGCCCCCAGTTAAATTCTTGCTTTTATAAGAGTTGCCTTGGTCATGTTGTCTCTTCACACCAATAAAAAGAAAACTGAGACCTGCATCATCCAGGAAAATCAAGGCAGGAACTCAAGGCAGGAACAGGAACCTAGAGGCAAGAACTGATACAGGGGCCAGAGTTGCTTACGGGCTTGCTCCCTCGTGGTTTGCTCAGCCAGCTCCAGAGGTGATACCACCCACATTTGGACCTCAAACATCAATCATTAATTGAGAAAATGCTCCACAGGCTTGACTACAGGCCTATCATTATAATTTATATTTTCCTGTAGTAATTATTGTCTCCAAGGGTTACTGCCTCGGTCTGCTAACCTAGGTCTAGTCCTAGAAGCTTATAGACTCTGTACAACCTAATCTAGGCTTGGAATGTTTTCAGCCTCTGAGACTCACTGCTGAATAATATCTCCTCTTCCTAGTTCTTTCTGATCCCTGGCTGGCTGATTCAACTCAGCTATTCTGACTTAAACTTTTCTCCAAGCTGATTGCTTCAATCTGGTTTCTCTGGATTGCTCTGCTTGACCTCAAATTAACTCTAGCAATGGGTTCTAACCTTCTGGCTCCTTCTCATTCTCTGGCTCGTTCTGTCTTCACCTGTGTCTAGCTTGTTCTCTCTTCAACCTGTCTCCGTAAAACATTCCTGGTAAAATTGCCTCATTTCTCTCTCTCTCTCTCTCTCTCTCTCTCTCTCTCTCTCTCTCTCTCTCTTTGCTGCTCTCTTTTAAGTAGCTTCCCTTTCCTCTTTCTTCTCCTGAGAGTCGGGCATATCTCTCTCGGTCAAATCTTTCTCTGAATTGTCACTCGTCTGCCACTCATTTAGATGTCACTTTCAAACAAAGATGCTTCTTTGTACTAACTAACTTTACTTTCATTGTTTGGGGTTGAAAGTGTGTACTAAGGGCTGAGCACAAGCAGAAAAAGTTTATTTATTTTTTTTCAGTAAATAACACAATCTCAGGGCTCATAGTATGAACAAGTATCCTGCAACACAGGCCAGTCTTATGAAGGCATTTTCTCATTAAGAATATTTCTTCCCAAGTGACCCTAGTTTATGTCAAGTTGTCATATAAATAGTCATCCCAGACATCTATTTCCCTAGGCCTCACACTTGACCTGTACTTGGCTTTCCCATCTCTGCATCTCTAGAGAAGCTGAATTCATATATTACTTTCACAACTATTAACAAAGAAATTAAGCTTTTTTTTTCAAATATATAAACAAAATTCAGTCTGGGTACATACTTATTCTGTGAGCAAAAGAGGAGAGAAAACACATAATCATAGCAAGACCACAGCATGGCTTATATCAGTAGTTTGTATAATTCATGAGTCAGGGTGCTAGCTTCCAGGCTACCTGCTAGCAGATTCTACCAAATCCATCAAAGCTGGGGACTCTGGAGTAAAGCCAGCTGGTCTGGCAAGCATCTATGTCCACCTTCTGCCACCACCGTTAACTCTATTCTCAGAGAACAACATTCATTGACCTGTCCTCTGGGGGTGCCAATTCTTTGCATGGCTTGGGTCCCTGACTGGGGTCTATGAAGAAAGAACAGACATAGGGACACAGAAAAACCTGGGGTCAGGAGAGATGTGTGCACACGTGTGCACTCTGGTGGAATGATACAAACTATTCCAACAACCCAGAACCTCCAGGGGAAGAGTTTGCTAGTCTCTCTCTCTCTCTCTCTCTCTCTCTCTCTCTCTCTCTCTCTCTCTCTCTCTCTGTGTGTGTGTGTGTGTGTGTGTGTGTGTGTGTGTGTGTGTAGCTACAGTCCCTGCTTTTGAACATCTGAGGGGAAGAAGCTGCAGTTGATAGTTCTTACACACACTGGCCAGTCATTTTTCAATGTTCATTTGGATGAAAGGAAGGCTTTGCCGTTCTGAGCCTTGACCCATCTGGAGCAAGTTGTGCCAATTTCTCATGGATGTGAGGAACTGGTCCTTGATAGACCCGTGCCCCTGCCAACAATGCATGCCCATTCAGTACATCACCAGTTCCTTACAAGACTTTCTCCACTCCTTACATGAAAGGAACTCCTAGGCAGAAGGTTTTGATGGGAGCCATCACCTCTCACTGACTCTAACTTTGATCACAGTCAGAGTCTAAGATCTAATATCCACCCGGCTGGTCACAGAGCTTCAGTCTCTGGTCATAGACCTGGAAGTCCATTCACCTCAGTTCTGAATATCTTTCTCAGGACTTTCTCACAGGAACCAGAGGAAAGATCTAGATCCTCCTTGGTGGCCATAATGGTGAGCAGTGAAGTCTATGCTTGGGCATGGGGAAAGAACACTGTGGGAGGCCCTGAGACTGAGAACGAAGATCCGGTCCTCAGCACAAGACCACCTGTGCTCCAGTTAAGCTCAGCTTGCCTGCCTGTGGGAAACCACTGATTTGCTCCTCTTGCCAGAAGTAATTGGAGCTTTGTCTCCTGTGCCAGACAGAAGAGGCCCTCTGGTTACATTTAAATCACAGAAGCTATACAGACCTTATAGCCCTGCTGTAGGCTGGGAATGGTCATGGCTTCTTTGACAACTCCATACTCCATGGAAAAGGAACAGAATGCTCACAGGAGCTGTTCTGGAAATAACCCTGCCCCAGGCTCAGAAACATTTGCACAAACTAGAGAAGCTTGGAAAGTATGTTTCCTTTAAGAGCAAAGCTCTGTGGGGGAATTAAAGCATTCTTCTAATGTGATGGATCCCAAGGCTGAGACTCTCACTGAAAAGGGGAAGCCCTGGAGGTGGATACAAACTCCCTGCAGCTACTGTTACAAAGTATCACAGACAGTAGGATGACTTTAAAACAATAGAAATGTATGCCCTCACTGTTTGGGAGTTTGGAGGCTGAGAGCAAGGTGTGGGCAAAGAGCTTCCTTCTAGGGAAGGTTTCTACCATCCAACTCCTGATGGTTCCAGGCTATTTAACTCAGGTGGCATCATTCCAAATCTCTGCCTCTGTCCTCACATAGGCTCTTTTCTGGGTGTCTGTGTCCTTCCATGGTCCTCTCCTCTCACCCCTTCCCTGTTTCTTTTCTTATTACAACACCAGCCTGATTGGAGTGGGTCCACCCTACTCCAAGATGACCTTATCTCAATTAATTATACCTGCAGTGATCTTAATGTCCCAACATAAGACTGGGGGATCAGGACTTGGGCACATATCGGGAGGAACCAAGTTCAGTTCTTTAATAGATGGTGTGTCCATTTTAAGACATTTCACTGACAGCAGAGGAGTATTTATCAGAGCAAGGGTTGCCTTGGCCAGCCACTGGAACCAGCCACTGTCTGCCTCAAGTCAGTCACTCTAGCATCACAGAACCTTTGTAACACAGAGAGATGCTAAGCATAGAATCTGGCATGGGATCCATGCAAAGAGAGTCCTGGTTGTATCTCAGAGGCCATCCAAGGAGGGTCATATTCCCACCTTTCACCCCAGAAACAAGGCAATGGTGACAGATCTGGGCAGGATCAGTCCAGTACTCTGCCTCTCTCAGAATCACATAGAGCCAGTTCCAAAGCTGGGCTGGCTCAGGAGGAATCACTGATGCAGGAACACAAACTGCCAACTTGCAGCAAGCATGGCTTGCAGGGCAGAATGGCTGTGCCTAACTTTTGTTTCTGTGATAGGTCAAGGCCTTCTAGGTTTGTTAAGATGGGAACAGAAAAGGCATGAGCGTCAGTCTTACCAACTACACAGTCTTATCTCAGGGCTGGGCCAATAGGCTGGCAGAGCCTCAAAAATGTCCTCCTCAGGATTAATATCAGAACAATAGTTCTGTCACTTGTGATTGTAAGTTGGAGGCAATGAACTTCAGACTGGGCTTCCCAATGGCAAGGTCTTTCTGCATTGGGGTCAGGGAGACCCAGGCAGGGACAGCAGAGCCTGCAGGCAGCCGTGCTCACTGAGATGCCCTATCCCTGCTTTGGTCCTGTCTTAGTCAGGGCTTCTATTCCTGCACAAAACATCATGACCAAGAAGCAAGCTGGGGAGGAAAGGGTTTATTCAGCTTACACTTCCACATTGCTGTTCGTCACCAAAGGAAGTCAGGACTGCAACTCACACAGGGCAGGAACTTGGAGACAGGAGCTGATGCAGAGGTCATGATGGGGTGCTGCTTACTAGCTTGCATTCCCTGGTTTGCTCAGCTTGCTTTCTCATAGAACCTAAGACTGCCAGCCAGGGATGGCGCCACCGGCAATGGACCCTCCCACCCTTAATCACTAATTGAGAAAATGCCTTACAGCTGGATCTCATGGGAGGTATTTCCTCAAGGAAGGCTCCTTTCTCTGTGATAACTCCAGCTTGTGTCAAGTNCTTACTAGCTTGCATTCCCTGGTTTGCTCAGCTTGCTTTCTCATAGAACCTAAGACTGCCAGCCAGGGATGGCGCCACCGGCAATGGACCCTCCCACCCTTAATCACTAATTGAGAAAATGCCTTACAGCTGGATCTCATGGGAGGTATTTCCTCAAGGAAGGCTCCTTTCTCTGTGATAACTCCAGCTTGTGTCAAGTTGACACAAAACCAGCCAGTACAGGTCCTTTAGCTCTCATAGAGCTCTTTATTCAGGATTCCATAAACCTCTGTCCCTCTACTCTGGTGCATTGCAAGTACATTTCCTTGACCTTCATTCCTATGAAGAAAATTTTCCCTAGAAGAGCTCCCCTATATAAGGACCTCATGTGCACAGGACCATCCTTCTCTAGCTGAGACAGTTCCCCACAGGACCTACCCTACAGAACACAGCTACCACAAAGACTTCCTGAGTGATGTGTTTCAAATTGTCTCACAGCCGTCATTTAGCTCCTCTGAATTTAGTTAATTAATTAGATAGATTGTGACTTTAATATTTTCAAGGCAAGAGAAGCTAGAAAGAAGCCTCCCTTTGTCCTCCCCAAATCCCTGTCCTTACAGGCACCCCTAAATCAGGAATGCATAATTCCTACGACCTTTAACAGGACATAAATATCTCAGGCCTCAGAGCACTTGGGTGTGACTGTCTGAAAGTGTCTTTCATGAGAACCGGGTAATTTCTCCTATGTGTTTACTATTATTCTCTTTCCCTCCCCACTGACATCCCCCACCCCAAGAAAAATCTAGAAGGGAAAATGAGGTCAGCCAAAAGGATATGTGCAGGCGTGGAGGCCCATAAAAGACCCACCCCAAATAAGTACTCCCTGTGTGATGATAAACGAGCTGACGTGCCTAGAGACCCCGCAGCTGCTTGCCTTCCCACAGGCTCCTTCCACCCTCCCACCCCACCCCCATCCCTCCCTGACCCAGGACCCACCCACGCCTCAGCCAGTTGCAGCTGCTCAGGGCACAGTCTGGCTTTGTGGAAAACAGAACTTTAGTGAGACAAAGGCTGGGGAAATAGGGCGAATGTGTTAATTGGATCTGCATAGAGGACTGTGGAGGCTGCCAAGTACCCAAACGCTATGCCCCTCCCTGTCCACACCAGGCTGGTCTCAGTCCAGAATTCCCAGCTCTGAAGGGATCTCCAACTGGGAAGGAGGGGACAGGGAGCCAGCTGGGGTCACTCACCAAGCCATCCATCTGCCCTAGGAAGCTTTATGACCCCCTGATAGTTAAAAAGCCAAGCCCTTGAACATGGGGGCTGGAGTCCAGGTCTAACCTGGCTTTTCACACAGCCAGCCTTGGGTTCTCTTCCAGAGGCCACTAATTTCCCAAAGGGGGTGGTTGGTTGTTTGCTTATGTATGTATGTATGTATGTATGTATGTATGTATGTATGTATGTGCTCTTTGCCTTCCTAACCTCTGTTCTTGCCTGGCTGGTAGGCAGAAGTCTCACTTTGGAAGTTCTTTGTAAGCCATGGGAAGGGGAGGCCTGGGTAAGCCTGTGGTGGGGATAGATCTGAATATGTGTAGTTTTTGCCACCAGCATTGGCCCATAGAGCTTAAATTAAGGATACTGTCAGCACACTGCACAACTCAAGACAGTCCCTCAACAAAGACTTATCTGACCCTCCAGCAATCAAAATGCCCATCTTTCCATGGGTGAAGAGCCCTGCCTTGTAAAGAGTCTGCCAGCCACACGGTCCTCTGCAAAAGCATGTGTTCTCTCTCTCTCTCTCTCTCTCTCTCTCTCTCTCTCTCTCTCTCTCTCACACACACACACACACACACACACACATGTGTATACACTCACACTTCAAGAATTACAGGGGTGGGGCACAAGATGCTATTTATTTATTCATTCATTCATTCATTTGACTAGGATGGACCTGGTGCCAACTGCATGCCTAGAACTTCTCTATGTGGAGACTTCACATTGAAAGAGATAGAGAAGTCCCAGCTCACCTGGAATTGATGTTCCCTAGAGACCTGGGACAGGAAGACAGAAACCAAACAAATAAAGGAAGAGACAAATGTCAGACCCTGAGAAAGACCATCTGGAGAACTGCACGGGGGTGGCAGTGCCACAGGAGGGCCCTAAGATGTCTAGCTTTGATCTGGTGGTCAAAGCGGCCCCCTGAAGAGGTGACATTTATGCTGAGATCTAAACCACAGGAAGCAGCCAGCCTCAGAAGGATCAGGAGCCAGCTTTCTAAAGGGAACAGAGGTATCTGCAAGGCACGAAAGGGCTTGATGTGTGGAGGAATGCGGGGAAGACCAGCACAGGCAGGAGGTCTTCCTGGAGACTGTGAGATCAGAGCTTCTGCATGCCAGGCAGGGACAAGGGGTTTAGAGTCTCTTCTCTGAGCAAATTCGGGGGCCCACATGGATTGAGGAAGGAGTGTAGTTATATTTTCAAAGCAATTGGCTGTTGTGAGGACAGTAGATGGATGTTGTGGATAAACTGGGCATTCTAGCCCAGTTTAGTTCTAACCATCTAGTTCCTCATTTGGAGAGAGGCTTCACTGAGGTGACCAGTGAGTCTATACAGGTGAGCCCCAGAGTAGTGAAACTGATGTCATCAAAACAATAGGGACATTTACACCGAAGGGATATGGGGCAAAGATGGTGGCAGTGAAGCCTTAGGTTGAGGCTCATGGGAGCCCTGGAGCCCTCAAAGAGGACAGGCAAACTCCCAGAAGACAGGACTACCCTTGGGCAGGTTCTCCCTCACAGTCTCAGAGGGAGCCAACCTCATTGCACCTTGGTCTTGGACTCCCAGCCTCCAAAGCTGTCTGTTACAGCCAGGGACTTCTGTTTAGATGCTAGGCACTATCATCCCTACAATGGTGTTAGGTCAGCAGAATGTTAGATCTGGGGTATGCCACTCAAACAGGATTTGCTGATGGATGGCAGAGACCAGCAGCCAGCCTAGCTTCCTTGCTTGACTTTAACAAAGGTGGAATGGGAGGGGGATAAAAATAGAGCCTGGCTGGGGACACCTAGTTGCCAATGTATCTTAGGCCTTTGATAGAAGCTGCCAGCCAACCAGAGAGCTGAGACGCCTGGGGCTGGGGCTGCCTGCTCAGGTGCTTGTCATGGGTATTTGAATAGATATTCTGCCCTATTTGGACATTTTCTCCACTCATTAGGATGCTTATAAGGTGACACGGTCCACACTGAAATTTAAATGGGCTTGTTCCCAGAGAAAAACAGACTACCCTCCTACATCCTTACAGGACCACATGAAGACTCACAGATCTCAGAAGTGTGCGAGCACACTTGGAATGATGGAGTATGGGATGCTTAGAAAACGGAGGAAGCAGATCTCATGATCAGGCAGTCAGGTCTGTTAATGACCTAGACTTATGACAGAGACACGGCTGGGTCATGAGTTTGACTGCTGCTCCCACCTCATATCCCCACCAGGTCATCTGTTCCCTCTCAGGTGACTTCCTGGAGACCATCAGGAAGTGTTCACCCATGTGTGTATCTGTATGTGGGTATGTGCACATAAGAGCAGATGCTTACAGAGGCCAAAGGGGGGCGCTGGATCACTGGAGCTGGAATTACAGGTAACGGTTTTGAACTGCCCAATATGGGTGCTGGGAACTGAACTCATGTCCTCTGTGATAATTGTATTTGCCTTTAACGACTGATCTCTTTCTCCAGCCCCAAGAGCTGAAGACAGTCTAAAGAGGCACTTGTGCCCTTCACTTTAGAGATCAGACCATAGAAACAATGGACTCCCAAGAAGCTGGAATTCCCCACCAGAAAATCTTATGCTGGGAAAAGAGAAAGCCTCAAGCCTGGTCCAGCCAGAGAAGCAACTTTTCTCCTGGAAAGATTTACAACTTGGACCACGTTACAGAAGAAATAATGAAGGGCTGATGATGGCAAGACCAGAGCTCTATTGAGGACTGCCCTTACACATGTGTGCATTAACTCCAGCCTCCATTTTAACCTGAATCTCATTTTAGGATCCAGAGATAAACTTTTATCCTCCCTCTTCCCAATGTGACCTCTCTTTTTCTGCTTTTCACTATTAATTTAGCTGTTTTCATTGGTATTTGGAGGACAAATGACCAAACCTAATTGGTTTATTGGGACACCCTAAGTCCAGTGACAGAGCAACATGCCAACCTCCATCAAAGCTTCGGAGTTATCTGGAGCTTGAGAACTAAGATTTCAGCAGAGCCAATACCTGTTTATGTATCTTAGGAGCATAGGGAGAAAACTCAACTTCAAGATGTTTTTGAAAGGTCTGGGGTCCTGAGGTGGTGGTGACTTGGTTTTTCATTGATTTATCTATTCACATTGAGACAGCATCCTGCTGTGCAGTGCAGACTGGACTGCTGCTCCATATCCTCCTGCCTCAGCCTCCTGAGTGCTAGGAGAGTAGGCATGAGCCACCACCCCATCCATGTTGGTTCTACTGACATGGGGAATTGTCCCAACTGCTTGGCAAGGTCCTATGGAGAAATATGTCCCAGAAGAATTATTGCTCCTCAGGAAATCTCTGGTCACCAGCTGTGTCTTCCCCCTGGCAGACGTTAGTCTGGAGTCTGGACTTAGTTCTAAGATGTCTGCTCTGAGATGTCCACCTCCCTGCAAGATTGCTGATAGGGACTGCATTCACCAGGGGACTGGATGTCCTTGGTACTCCAGCCAGTCAGGAAATTCTGCTTTGCTCTGACATCCGCCTCTACTCCCATTCATGCCTGCAAGATCTAGATCGCAGGCCCCAAAAGGAATCGAAGAGTGTGACCAGCCCATGGAGCTTGGCTGGCTGTCATTGAGTCGGTGGGAGTGTGGAGGAGGCTCATCCACAGCACAGGTTGTTTGAAGTGGATGCTTTTTCACACTCTGGAGGTAAATGGAAGTGCATGCACTGTTCACTCACTTGGCTGCCACAGAGGCCAGGAATTAGCTCTCTTCCAGGTGAAAGTTTGAATAGGGCCGGTGAGATGGCTCAGTGAATAAAGGGATAAAGGTGCTTGCCACCAAGCCTGATGACCCAAGTTCAAGCCTCAGAACCCACAGGTGGAAGGAAAGAATTGACTCAAGTTGTCTTCTGATCTCCATACACATGCCGTGGCATATGTGCTCACACACACTCATAGACACAATAAATAAATGTTTGCAATAAAAACATTTTAAATGTGTATCTCTCTCTTTCTCTTGGTTCCCAATAAGGTGATGGGTTTTTTTCCTATGATTTATTTGCAGAAATTTTCTTAGTTATTCCCACTGTGAAATAAAAAAATATGTATTATTTTAATTTTAATTTTTGAGAATTATCCCTAGCTTCTGATCTTCCTGCTTCTACCCACTAGGTACTGTGATAACAGGTATATGCCACAATGCCCTAGTTATAGAGTGATGAGGACCAACCCTGGGGCTTTCTGCTTGCTAGGGGAACATTCTACATTCTTAGACCGCTGAGCTTTTATTTTTCTAACAAACACACATGAACCAAACTCCATTCCTAGTGGGTTCCATTTGTTATCTTCTCTGTTCCCAAAACAAAGCTATTAAGTACTGCCCCTGCTGGTCACTGTTAATCGGAAAAGAAACGGACAGAAAATCAGAGCTTACCAGGGTCAAATCCAGACCCCATTGCTGGCTCTAAATAATAATAATAATAATAATAATAATAATAATAATAATAATAATAATGGAGGAGGAGGAGCACAAGGAAGGAGTAGAAAGGAGGAAGAAAGCAAGTAGGATGAGGAGGAAGGAAGAGGAGGAGGAGGAAGGAAGAAAGAGTTGGAGGGTGGATGGAGATGGGTCAGAGGAGAAGAGGCACAGGAAGGAAGGAAGGAAGGAAGGAAGGAAGGAAGGAAGGAAGGAAGGAAGGAAGGAGAAGGGAAGAAGAAGGGAAGGGAAGGGAAGGGAAGGGAAGGGAAGGGAAGGGAAGGGAAGGGAAGGGAAGGAGGAGGGAGAGGCATCGGAGGGAAGGATGGAGTAGGAGAAGAGGGAGGAAAGAAGGCCCCATTTCATAAACTTGTTGCAAAGACTCCTAAGCTCTTGGTCGCTCTTGCCAGCCCTCCTGGCGCCCACAACTTTCTCTTTGCTTCCACTCTGCCTCAGCAGCCCCATGCCTCCTTCAGCAAGAAGCTGCCTTGGGGGCTAATAGTCAACGAGTCCTTCTCTTTGGCTTAGAAAATTACTGTGTAGCCTATTAATAAACATGTCTCTATTTTTAGATTAAGTTATTACTCATAGGGCTTAGAACAAACAGACCTGTTTGATCTTTGGCAAATAGTATCTTTCTGAAGACGCTGAAGCCACATGATCAGAAGGGATATATGAAAACAGTTAGGAGCAGGGCAGCCGGTAATGAATTATGCAACAGAAGACGGTCTTTGTCAATTCTGGGGCCTCTACCCTGCTTTCAGAATAGATTCAAAGTGTTCCTGTAGGGGAAACAGTCATTGCCAGAAGACCCCAGCTTCCATTCTGAGTGGAGGGTACCCTCTTCAGGAAGTTCTTCCTGCTATTATCTGCTTTCTTCCCCAGAATCGTCTTTATCAAAAGGGAAAGCAAGCTATGGTCCCTCTCCTTACGTCAATATCCCAGCATGGGTTGGGAAGCTGCTCAGAAGGCCCATTGCTAGCTCATAAACTCTAGCAGTCAGTGGCTACTCGGGGAGAGAAGTTCAATTTTCCGCAGGAGTGATGATAGGTTGATCATGGAACAGTAGACAGTCTTCCAGCCTTGTGTATGCAGGCAATACTAATTAGATTTGGATGGATGGATGGATGGATGGATGGATGGATGGATGGATGATAGATGGATGGTTACATTGGTTGATGGATAGATGGATAGATGAATGGTTTGGTGGGTAGATAGATAGATAGATAGGACATTGGAAGGGGACTTAGGAGGAAGGGCCTGGGAAGACTTGGAGGGAGGGGATGAGGGACAGAGGGGTGGATTTGATCAAAATAAAGTGTGTTCTGAAGAAATGGCTCAGCAATTAAGAGCACTCATTGCTCTTGCAGAGGACCCAAGTTTGGTTCCTAGAGGCCGTATTAGGGGTATGGGGCTCACAACTGTCTGTGACCTCATTTCCATGAAATACAACTTCTGGCTTCCCAAACACCTGCATTCATGTGCACCTACCCATACACAGACAAACAAACATACTCATAATTTAAAATTTAAATAAAAATAAAAATTAAATGCTTCCATGTAAGAAAAGAGAAGAGAGACAGAGAGGGCAAGACAGAGAAGGTAAATAAAACTCTCAATCTACAGTCACCCTCAGATCCTACTGCACTCTTCTCATCTTTATTCCCTTATTTCCTAATCCATTCTTCCTCTCCTCGACTATAAGGCTTTCATCCACACTCTGTCACTAAAACACTCTTAAAATTCTGATCTAAGAAATCAGAAGGCAGCATGTCTAAGTTTGCCTGCTACCATCTTGGCTTCCAGTCTGTGGAGTCATTAATTATACACCTGAGTGGCCAGTCTATCTTCTCTATCACTTTGCCAAACTAAGTAGTCTGTGTTCGCTCCGAGCTCACATGACCCCCCCCCCCAGAATCACATGGCCCCCACCAGAATGTGAGCCAGTTCCTCACCTGCCCCTCTTTGCCCTTCCTCACTTGGCATTGCAGGACCGGCTCTGCATCTGTTGCCACATAGCAAAGATGTGGTTGCTATGGCGATGAGCTGCTTAAAACCTGGAGAAGATTGATGGCATGCTGTGTTGGGGAGGCTCATTGCTTATGAGAGACATCAGACAGGGTTCTTGGCTAGACACAAAGGAAGTAGATGTTGGCATTTTTTAAAGCAAACATGATAATTCTTGAAGAGTTTATGGAGCTAATGAGAGTTCAGAAGCCTTGGGGAAATTGGGGAAAAATAATGAGGTTCTGGGTGATTCAGTATGACTGGGAGAATGAAAGAGATACAGCAAATGTGAGCTATTCATCTAAGAAATTTGATCAAAAAGAGAATGTAAGAATAGTAGCCATGACAGAAGATGAAAGGTTGTATCTTATGTGAAGAATGGATACTGCTTGAAACAAAATAACAAAAGAGAACTTCTCTGATTACAATGAAGTTGAACTAGAAATTAATTAACAAAAGAATAAAGTTGGAAAACGTATGTGGAAAGTGTTGAATATTTATATCAAACAAGATGCATTTAATTAATTGTGGATTAAAAAGGGAAGTGGCAAGGGATAGCAGTCAGTACTTTTAATGAGTAACTATAAATACACATCAAAAATTATGAGGTGTAGCTAAAGATAAGCTTAGAGGAAAAGTAATAGCTTTACCATGCATGTGTTAGAAAAGAAGAAAGGTCTCAAATCAGTAATATGTGTTTCCCTTTGAAAAATATGTGAAATTAGAAAAAGACGAGTAAATTAATCCTAAACCAAGAAGAAAATGGTGGTGAGATGATGATGATGATGTTGACGATGATGATGATCATTTGAAGACAGAAACTACCAAGGAGAACCATTTAGAAAACTAAATCATTCTCCTCCTCCTCTTTCGCCTCTGTCTCCTTCTCCTCCTCCTCCTCCTCTGCTTCCTCCTTTCCTTCCTCCTCCATCTTCTTATTTTCACCACTACAGAGCAAACCCTGGGCCCTTCCTTATGGCAGTGAGGCCTCTACCACTGAACTCTACCTCAGACTGAGCCAGTACATACTTTAGGATCTTCTGATTGGGAAGATGGCACCATGGGTCACAGGAAGGTCCCGCAGTTGCAGGCGACATCTCCGGAGCATCAATTGGCCTTGTTCTCAGCTTGTTTCCCAGTAAACCCTGTTTAACTCACTCTTCAGTTTGTCCCTAACAGAGCCATGTCAAGGAGGCTCTTTGCCCAGCAATGGCAGACTATATAATGACATGCGGAGGGTGAAGCCAACTGACAGGGAGCTGTAGAAGTGTTTTCAGGGAGCAGTTCACAGTGTTCCTGCCCCAGCTGTTGAAAGGGAGCTGTGAGAAGGGCCTTATTGTTAAGAAAATGATCTCAGCTGTGGAGGGTCCTACAAAGACCAGAGATGTTCAGAAGTTCACAAAGGACCTGGTGGCCTCTGTGGTACACGTGCTGACTCACAGGCATGAGCTTCGAGGATAGACTTACAGGAAATGCACGGTGCCCTCCTCCCCCAACAGTATGCAGGTGATGGTTGCCCAGCTGCTCTCAGAGATGAAGTTTCAAGATGGCCACCAGTTTCTGGGCCCCCAGTGCCTGGACCAGATCTGCGACCAAGCCATGATGGAGGAATGGGTGTTCCATGTCCCTTGGGTGGGTGTGTTTCTGAGTGAGGTCTTCCACGAGGGCCTGTGCCTCCTGGGCTCATCCTTTGACCTTTCCACGATGGTCCCCAAATACCACATGGACCAAGGAAGGCCATTTGTGAGCATTCTAGATGTGCTATCCATCATCTACCTTAGCTCCCACCTGGCAGTGGAGCATGGGCACCTCTGGTGCCTGCTGTTCTCCACACAGCTCCTGGGCAGAGCTTCTCCCAGCTATGCTGCCTCATCTCGAACCAGGGGCCCAGCCTGATTGTCCTTAAGGACGGGATGGCTACATCTTTGGTGGCTTTGCCTCCTGTTCTTGGGAATTTAAGCCTCAGTTCCAAGGGGACAACAAATGTTTCCTGTTTTCAATCACCCCCAGAATGGCCATGCACCTGCACACGGGCTACAATAACCACTTCATGTACTTGAATTAAGACAGCAGACCATGCTCAATGGACTGGGCATGGGTGGATAGCACCATTACTCTGGGCTCTAGGTGGCTGCCAACTTTGAGAAATGACACAGCAAGGCCAAGCCCGCATGCACCACCTACAACAGCACACAGCTGTCTGCCCATGAGGACTTCCTGTTTGATAAGATGGAGGTGTGGGCACTTGGAGATATATATTTCTTAGAGATATATCAGGACAAGAACAAGAAGAGCATCGTGGACTCAAATCCTGATGCCCATAGCCTGTAGAGATCAGTGGATGGACTCGGCACATCGAGGGACTGCAGGAAGCCCCCAAAGATGAGAACTGAAGCTCCTGGACAGAGAGCTTCCTGGAGTGGGGATGGGTACTCTCCCAGGGATGCAGGGCAGACAAGCATCCAGACTCCTCATTGCTAAGTGAGTAGAGAGAGCTCCTCTTACCCTCTGTCCTTACTACTGCTTAGCCTTAACACAGAGAAACATGGTTGCACACAGGCCAGCACAGACATACTTAATCAAAACACAGCCATGCCAAGAAAGATCCCTCTGAAGCCATAATTGATGGATGCTGCCTCCCAAGGACCCTGAGCACAGGTTAGAACCTTGGCCTTAAACTTTGTTTGTCTTCTGTCTTTTATCCATGGCATCCAAAGACAAAGAGGCTTGAAAAGAAAACATTTTTTATAAGAGACAGTAAAGAACAGGCATATTAAATGTATGCAGTGGGGTTATGGGTAGATTCTGTGACTAACTGATAGAGGCTGTATTAGTTTCTCCTCCTGTGATAAAATAGTCTAACAAAAGTGGGTTTGGGGGAGGAAAGGGTTAATTTTGGCTCACAGTTTCAGGGTATAGTTCATCATGGTGGGGAAGTCATGGCAACGAGCGTTGGAAGCAGCTGGTCCCATTGTTTGTATCCAAAGTTAGGAAGCAGAGAGATGAATGCTGGCACTCAGCTCACTTTTTCCTTTAATACATTCCAGGACCGAGCCCAGGGAATGGTGCCACTCACAGTGGGTGGGTACTCTTACCTCAATTAACCTAATCAAGATAATTCCCCACAGGCATGCCCAAAATCTCCCAAAATATTTTAGGTCTCATTAGGTTGACAGTCGAGCTTAACTATCATGAAAAACGAGGTTAGTAATTTTTTGTTTGCTTGCTTGTTATTGGGACCCAGTGGCTCACTGAGAGCTTAAACTGACTGGAGTGTGAAGATTAATGAAGACCCAAAACATCAGATGAACTTGGTAGGAAGACAATGCCCGGCAGAGGTTGATGCATGCACAAAGGAATACCAGAACCCATCTTCCTGTGTCCTTTGTAGAGCCGATTCCTCCTAACCCTCCTGCTTATTCAAATGCTATCTGAAGACAGGATGACACACAAAACCACAGTCCCTGATGGGGCAGCCCAGCAAGGTGAGAAATGGAGCAGCTTCTGTTCTCTTCTCAGCTGAACCTGGGGAGGACCGGATTCCCCCAGAAGCACCAGCCTACTCTTGTAGTCTCTCTGTCATTCCAATGTCTTGCCTTTTATTCCAGGACTGTCCAGGGGCTGGTATTTGTCCTGATTTGCAGATGTCTCAGCTCACAGCTGTCAGAAAGGATCAATATTTTGACTACAGACAGTCCCAGAGCACAGACTGTTGACTTGGCTTGACAACCTGGATTTCCAGGCCCAGCTACACAGGTAGTAACCATTCAGTCAGATCAGGAGCCACACAGGGCTTTAAAGGTTTGCTGGATCAAGGCAACCTTCTGACATGGGATCTAAAATCCCTCTCTCTTCTTCTCTTACTTCCTGGGGCCACTGGGTTTTTCATGCTCAGGATCACACCCTCCTATGAAGGGGGTCATCTCCCGCAGATATCTTATCCCTCTATTTGCCTTTACATGCAGTGTAATACAAAAATGCTTAACTTAGCACTCTCCACCTCCCAGGGCATCTGGTGCTTCCAGGTCCCTGTACCAGGTAGGCTTCATGCCATGCAGTCTGCACAGTTACACTGCGGGACTCTGTTATCGCAGAGACCGGCATAATGGAATCAGTTGCTCTTGGGTACCCTTAACAACTCTGATCCTATGCCCACAAGGAGGACCTACAGAGAACAATGCCTACAATAGAAGGCCCCTTAGTCATGCTAAAGTTGCACCGCATGCTATTTCTGCTTGCTTGTGTGAGAATTGGCTGTCTTGGGTGGCACATTAGCTTAGATGCAGGCTCATCCTTTATTATTTTTAACAGTTTGTGTTGAACTTTTTACTATCACAAGTCTCAGTGACCTATATTATTTTGACTCAGAGGGGAGACCATTTCCCTTGGATGCCTGTGATTAGGGCAAACACAAACCTTCATTTGCATGAAAGGCTTTTTGTTGTTCATCCAAACACAGACCCTCATTTGCATGAGAGATTTGCTGTGATTGGCCCCCACACTCCTCTGGCTACACAGGCGTGCTTGTTTGACTCCCCTGGTCAGTTGGGACAATCTCCTATGCTGCCTCTCCTTGTACTGTAGCATTAGGACTCCAAAATGCTTCTCTCAAGAGGTCTTTTCTGGCCTATTTTTGGTACAGTTGGCCACACTGGCAACATGAAGAAGGAAAGAGCAGAGCCATTACAGCAGCCATTGGGACAGAGGCAGAGGAGTGTCCTCAGAAGTTACAAGAGCAGCCTGCATGCCAAGCCACCAAAGCAGCAGAACAGCTGAGTCCAACTATAAAAGCAGCAGAGCCACCAGCCACATTGATAGCTGCAAGGGAGGTGGGGAAAACAGGCCGGATGCTCAACTACCACAGAGGCAGCAGCAGCAGCAGCAGCAGCAGCAGCAGCAGCAGCAGCAGCAGCAACTAAGTGTCAGCAGAACTACTCGAGGGAGCTGCCAAGACAGGAATGGGAGAGATGAGTGGAGGTACAGAGAAGGTGAGTGAAGGATGCCTAAGGCTGAAGAAGGACAGGGAGTTATAAAGCACCAGAGATGTGAAACTGGAGGTTCTGGTCCCAGGAAGAGTTCCAGCGAGACGTCAAGTCTTTAGGGCCAAAGGTCTCAGATACCTTAGACCTGGGAGCTGTAACACTACCTACTATCAAGGTCTAGGTCCACTCATGAGCTATAACACCAGCAGCTAATGGCCCCAGGACTCTATGCCCACACAGACGTTGTATCACTGTAGGGCTGAGAAGTCCTGCTAACACTGATACCCCTGAGCTGTAAGTAGATTGTAACACTGTGGGGTTCCACTTATTCTATACGCACCTGTCTGTTGATGCTGCTCACTGCTGTCAAACAGCAAGAGCTGTGGTAGCTGATAAAGAACAGCCCTTAGAGAGCTTCTCCTCTGCCTGCAAACTCTACCCACGTAGGAGACAAGCACCGGCAGAAGCAGGATGGCCCTCTGTCCTCCGGGGCTGGATTTATCAGGGGTCTTTCCAAGCCCCTTTGATGCCTGGTTGAAGGCTATATGTATGTTCTTGATGTTGGCTTTGGAAAGGTTTGCCAAGGAAGGATTACTGTCCACTTGCCTAGAGAGAAGCCCTTGAATCACATCAGCTTCTGGCACTGCTAGGCATGGTGACCCTCTGCTTTGGCAAACAGCCTGTTGCTCATTTTAGTCTTTGAGACTGCACACTTCTGCATCACACTTTACTGTGTCTCCATCGGCCCGTGACAGAACAGAATGAGCAGAACGGAGTAGAAGAAGGGGAAGAGAATCCACACAGGATTTTTTTTTTCCTGACAAGAAGTAATGGATATTCTGTAGGGGAGGATGGCAGACACAATTTACAAACAGTCTGCCCAACGCTTTCTCAGTGGCCGGCCTAGGAAGCAGAGACCCTGAAGCAAGGGAAAGAAATAATGACATGGATGCCGAACTCCCTCCTGGCCTCCCTCATGTGCGGCGTGTGTCTTGTGGAAACGTTGGCCCTTAAATATGCAACAGCGGAACTCTAAGATATGGAACATGACAAATGATGTCCCCTGGCTCCAGCTGAGTGTAGTCCACAGAGATACGGTGAGAGCCCCGGACTGTGACAATCTGCAAGCCCAGCAGATGTCTGGAGCTTTGAAAGGAAAATGATTAACCCCATCAATTTTCCTTTTAAGGAACCTTTCAAAAATGGTTTTCTCAAAAAGTGCATTAGGGCTTTTCAATAAAAAAAAAAGAAAAAATGCTTCCTTGCGGTTGTCAGAGCCGTTGGGGTAGAGGGTGGAGCCCTGGGGATGCCCAGTTTTCTCAGGCAGGGGAAACAATGATGCAGTGTTCCAGGCCCAGCTGCAGGACTGGGAAGACCCCAGAGCAGGTCCCTCTGAAGGGAGTGTCTCACTTAACCCCTTCCTGTCAGTGTTCCTGCCTTAAATCAGAGTGACTGTGTCTTCCTACAAGCTCAAACCCAACGTCTCTGAGAAGCATTAAGAGCCGTGGGGCTGGGGAGATGGGTCAGTGGCTAAGCACAGATGCTGCTCTTGCAAAGGGCCTGAGCTTGGGTTTCAATACCTACCTTGGGCATATCACAACTGCTATCGCAGCTTCAGGGGACCCAATAGCCACTTCTGGCCTCAAACGGCATTCCACTCACACACACTCACAAACTGCATATATACACATACATATATACACATATTTTAAAATAAAATTAAAACTTAAAAAAATGTTAATTAATAATCATGGAGTGTCAAAGTTTGGGAAGATGGCTTGGTGAGAAAGAGTGGTTTCTGGGAAGGCATGAAGATTTGAATTTAGATCCCAGCAGTGATGTAAAAATTCAGTCATGGCCTCCACATGGCTTTAACACCAACATTGGGGCAAGGGAGTACTGGGAAGAGACAGGAGAATGACCAGGGCTAACTGGCTACCAATCTAGCTCAAGAGTCAGCGACAGACCCTGCCTGTCTCAAAGGAATAAAGCAAAGAGTGACGGAGCAGGACATGGGACATTGTCCTCTGGCTTCTAGATGTACACACATGCAAAGTACACGTACCAGAACATGCACCAGTGCATACAATGGGGGCCGAGGAAGAAGGGGGGAGGGGGAAAAGGCAGGAGAGAGAGAGAGAGAGAGAGAGAAACATTATAAGTAGTGTTTTCATGTTCTCTTGTGTTAATGATGGCTGTAACCTAAGCTGGAATTGTAGTGAGGCTAAAACCAGCATTTTCTGGATAAATTCCCTCTGGGGATATGGTGATTCCCATGCAGTCAGCCTGGGCTTCTTCTGACAGTACCTCACTCCAATGTGTGCTTCTCAGTCATCTTTCTCTCCTCTCAAACCCTTTGCTGGATCAGGTGAGCTTCCCACTGGCCATTTTTCACCTGCTTCTTAATAATGTAGCTGTGCTCAGTGGATTCATTGCTTTGCTCAGGCGAAGCCTGACTGAGCACACACCTCCTGACAGGCCACCTGCAGACTCAGCTCTTTCCTAAAGTGGCTCAGAGGTGCGTGGGGAAGCCGGCCATGCAAACATGAGACGGTGGGATTGTCATGGCCCCAGTGTGTTCTCAAATTCAGTCGATTCACTGATGCAAACGTTGAAGGTATTTGGGGGTGGCCCTCTGGGAAAACACAAGGTAAGACAAGGTCACTATGGAAGGTTCCTACATGACAGAACTGGTGGTTTTCAAAAGGAAAGCCAGGATGAGAGATTGCAGGTATGCCCTCTTGTAGGTGGTGCCTCTGCCATGTCATGAAACTCTTGATAGATGCTGGCTCTGAGATCTTGGACTTCCCAGACTCTAGGTCTGAAGAGAGTAAACTTGTTTATAAAGTATAGTATGTGTCATTCAGTTAAACAATGGAAAAGGAGTCTGTGACAGCCATGAGGTAACTCCTGAGACAGATGGGACAGATCTCAGCTGCTGTGACCCGAGTCTCAACTGTCGACTTGACTGGATTTGGAATCACCTAGGAGACACACCTGGGGGGGGGGGGTGTCCATACCGGTGTTTCCAGAGAGGCTGAACTCTGGAGGGAAGACCCTTCCTAAATGTGGGTGGTTTGATTCCACAGGCTGAGCACAGATAGGAAGGCAGGAAGGCAGGAAGGCAGGAAGGCAGGAAGGCAGGAAGGCAGGAAGGCAGGAAGGCAGGAAGGCAGGAAGGCAGGAAGGCAGGAAGGCAGGAAGGCAGGAAGGCAGGAAGGCAGGAAGGCAGGAAGGCAGGAAGGCAGGAAGGCAGGAAGGCAGGAGGGCAGGAAAAGAAGCAAGCAAGCAAGCCTAAGGTGGGGAGATAACTGAGTCAGTAGAGTGCCTTCTGTACAATCATAAGACCTGAGTTCGGATCCTGTTTTCATTTTTTAAAACAAAAGCAAAAGCCCACTGGATGTGGTCATGCACACTGCAACTCTAGGTGAATAGAATTAAGCACAGAAGCAAGCAGATCTTCAGAGCTCACTGACCTGTCAATAAAAGAGTGCTGAGTCTTGCAAGAGACCCTGCCTCACTCAAAAGATAAGGTAGAGGGTAAAAGATAAAGACATTGACACTGCTCTCCCCCTCCCCTCCCCTTCTTCCTCTCCCTCTCCCTCTCCCTCTCTCCCTCCCCTCCCCTCCCTCCCCTCTTCCTCTTCCTCTTCCTCTCCCTGCCCACTTCTCTCTTGTGCATGTACAAATGCACACACACACACACACCCCCACAGCTTGCAGCTTGATGAACACTAGCATTCAAACATCCATCTCTTTCTAGTTCCTGGTTGCAGACACCATGTGGCAATCTCTCACACTTCTGTCTCCCTGCCTTCCCGATCACGACAAACTGTACCCTCAAAACCTCAGCCCCAAACACAAGCACCCCTCCTTCCTGGGTGTATTTTTTAGGCATTTGTCACCACAACAAGAAAAGTAACCAATGCAACTAGAATTCATCATCTTGCCTCCCTCCCTTCAATGCTTCAAGAGCATTCCTGTCACCAAGGCGGCCAGGCTTTGCTATGCCTAGTTAAGGAATGATTCTGAAAATTATCATCCAAGACAAATAGGTCATTATGGGAAAACATTCTAACCCTAGTGTAAGTATTAATGTAAGGAGTTGGTGATCCAAGGGCCTCTAGTCCTCCCTCAAAGGGACAAGAAGGGGCAAGGCACAATTGAAAATGGAAACAAAGAAGTTATAGTTTAACTAGGCTTTGCAAGATGGTTGGCAAATACTTTTTGTTTTTTTTTTTTAATTTGTGCATGGATGGATGTTTTAATTTTGTAAGGTTGACTCTTAGTTGTGTCACATTACCTGGCAGGCACTGGGTATGATGCAGACTTACTTAAGTGCGTCTTCAGGACCATAAGTCCTCGTCTGCTGAAGCAGGCTATCCTATCTAACTTCAGCTTCTGACTTGACACAGCAAGTGTCACCTGAAAAGGGAGTCTCAGATGAAAGATTGCCCAGATCATGTTGGCCTGTGGCCTCATTTGTGAAGGGCTGCCTTGACTGATGTCAACCCCGGGCCCTGGCCCGTATAAGAAAGTTAGCCTAGCACTGGCCATAGAGTGACCTCTAAGTAGCATTTCTCAATGGTTTATTTCAAGTTCTTGCTTGAGTTACTGCCCTGACTCCCTTGGTGATGCACTGTGACCTGCAAGCAGAAAGAAAGCCTTTCTTCCCAAGTTACTTTGATCGTGGTGTCTTATCACAGCAACAGAAGCACACTAGGACATAATGAGACTGGACCATCAAGAGTCACCTCAGTGGACACTTTTAAAAACAACACAATTGTAAAAATCCAAGTCATCAGTTCTTTATAAGAAAAATAAATAACAGCACATATGGTAATCAGATTTCTGTTGCCGTGACAAAATATTTGAGGTGAACAGCTTAAGGTGAATGGGTTTCTTTTGGCTTAGTTCTGAGTTCAGATCAGTCTTGAGTTTGGTTCCCTTGTTCCTGCATTTCCGGTCTTGTGCTGAGGAAGAACATCATGGTAGGAGTGGAAGTGCAGTGCCAGGCTGCTAGCTTCAAAACCATCAGGAAGCAGAAAGAGATAGCCAGACCAAGAGTTCAGGGTTAAAGTAGGCTCTTCACAGACACACCCCTGAAACCTGTTCCTTCAACAGTTCCCACTGTCAAAGTTCTTCCACATCTCAATAGGCCCCGTAAGCTAGGACTCCATCAGTGGGTTAGTCTATTGAGGAAGTCTCAGCCAACTTCATGAGCCAACCAACTCCCAAGCTCTACTCACTGTTGTACTGGGGACAGAGCCTTCTGCACTTGGGGGACAGAAAGACATTTAATATCCAATTTGTAACAGTACACTATTGTTTGAGCAATGTGTTAAAAAAGAAAACAGAAAGACATACAAAGGTTGTACTGGATAGCTCTTTCTTCCCTGATCTGCTCACATCAGGAACTTGAGCCCTGAATCTATTTGCGAGGTAGAGCCCTCACTCTGCCCTAATATCTGGGTTCAAACACCGCCTCTTGCTGCCTAGCACTGTGAGTCACATGCGTGACTCCCTTGAGCCCCTTCATCCTCCCAAGTAAACTAGAAATAATGCTGTCTAGTTTCTGAGCTGCTGAGGGAATTCATTGCGATGGTGTGTGCTTAGCCCAATGGCGCTTGCTAAGTGCTCAATAAAAAGTAGACAGTATTATTGATTAACACTCCCAGAAGGAGGCATATACACACAAATCTTTACCAAGATCACACACACACACACACACACACACACACACACACACACACACACAAATTGGTATAACCAGAGGGTACACATTTAAACATGTCACTTAAACATCTTGTCTTACGACAAATGACAAATTCTTTTTTTTTTTTTGAGACAGGGTTTCTCTGTGTAGCCCTGGCTGTCCTGACACTCACTTTGTAGACCAGGCTGGCCACAAACTCAGAGATCCACCTGCCTCTGCCTCCCGAGTGCTGGGATTAAAGGCGTGCGCCACCACTCCCGGCTGACAAATGACAAATTCTTAAGTGAGGAAAATCTCCTGTCCTTAATACAAACTACAAAATAATCTCTCTTTCTCTCTCTCTCTCTCTCTCTCTCTCTCTCTCTCTCTCTCTCTCTCGTGTGTGTGTGTGTGTGTGTGTGTGTGTGTGTGTGTGTGTGTCTTACTTGATATTCGCAATCAAGCATAGTTTTTCCTCACATACATTCTTACAGCTTTGGAAACCTCAGTTCCTATATGGAAACCTAAGAAAACACAACAGCCTGCAGGAGGTGAGCAGCCACCTCATTGAGCCTCAGAAGGATCCTCTACACTCTCCGTCTTCCCAACTCTTCGTGGAAACACAAGTGTTCAGATGGTCCATCACAGACAGGTGTGTGTGTGTGTGTGTGTGTTTTCTGTGGTGCTAGGAAGAGCATCAGAGTCTCTCACATTCAAGAGCTCTACCATTTATCTCTACTTTATCTCCTTAGTGTGTATGTATTATAAAACAAGCGACTTCCCCAATCAGGTACTGAGGCCATTGATGCACAGGGTCTCTACTTAAATCTCCCGAAACCCTCTTTATCAAAGACTCCTTTTTTATGGCAGAAGAAGCTCAAATTAGCACTTATTTAAAAATTGAGTTGTGAGACTGAAGGAGGGAATGCCAAGTGAGCAGCCGCCATGATGGAAGAAACTGAGATGAAGACAATTCAGAATCTGTACTGCATGGATAGGAAGAACCTTTGAGTTCACCTATGAGCAGTTCCAGAAGGTAAGGAAGCACTTCAAGACAGCCCGTTACCCTAAGGAGGGAACTCTGCAGGCCTTGGCTGAGGAACGCAAACTGGGGGAAGAAATCAGCAGATACTGGTTCTTCAAGCAGCGTCAAAGAGAGATGAGGCACAGACGGTTTTTGGAGAGCTACAGGGGTAATGCACTGTCCCTTCTGTACAACAAGAAGGACAGCCAGGCAGAAGAACTCCAAGGAGTGCTCTCAGAATGACCCTGGACTCCCCTAAGCATTGGAAGCCTTGAAGAGCCTCACACTCTCTCCTGGGTACCAAAGCAGAGATGGCATGTCACAGGATTGCTGACTCCCTAGCATATCTAGCAGATGCTCTGTCTGTTAAAGTTTTTCCAAATTCCTTGTTGGGGCAGGGGATGTTGGTTCTTATGTCTATCTATGGTATAAGCTATTCCCAATAAACAAAAATGACTGCTGTAAACATAAACAAAAAAAGAATTGAGTTGTGAAGCTGGAAAGAAAGGAAGACAGACAGATGATTGGCAGAAGAGAGAGAGAGAGAGGAAGAGATACTAGATAGATAGATAGATAGATAGATAGATAGATAGATGATAGATAACAAACAGGGGATGTTGGTCCTTATGTCTATCCATGGTACATTAATAATAAGCTATTCGCAATAAACAAAAACGACTGCTGTAAACAGAAAAAAATTGAGTTGTGCAGCTGGAAAGAAAGGAAGACAGACAGATGATTGGCAGAAGATAGATAGATAGATAGATAGAGAATGTGGAAGAAATATATGATAGATAGGTGGATAGATAGATTATAGATAAATGATAATCCATTGATCAAAGAAAAAAGAGAGAGAGACAGGGACAGACTAATTCTGAATCCACTCATGGTACCTATGCCCTGGTATTGCCATTCATGCCTTAAAGGGTACATTCTAACACAGAGGATTCTGATCCTTGTCTGACAAAGAAACCTTTTCTTAATAAATAAAATGATGGATACCTTTGCATAGCTACCATAGTTACTGATTTCTGAAAGCAGATTTCTTTTCCCATTATTCATGTTAATGAAATCTATGCACCACAAACTCAGATTTTGAACAGTCTTCCTTGGACAACAGGGTCGTAATAACCAGAGTGAAAAGCTTATGTTTATCACCAGTATGTCAGCCACGAGCACAGGAGTCTGCACTTCTGAAGAGCCCACGTAATCAGAACACTAGCCACACTGAATCCATGGCAGGCATCTTCACTTAACCAGGAAGCGCCGCCTTCCATAGTCCCCGGCTCAACTGCCTGGCGTGTTATCACCAGCTGCAGCCTTTATTAGTCTCCAAGGTGATCTCAGACAGCCACAATCTTCCTCCTTATTAACGCAGCTGGCGTAATTTATAGCCCTGTCTTGTAGGTTCCTTTTGCCAGCTCCGCTGTGAATTCTGCCACTGAGCTCAGACCCAGATATGTCTGTCTGCACCTTGCCACACTGTTTGAGGTGTGGCTGGCTTCCTTTAAAACATGACTAACTGGCAGAGGGGAGAGAAAATGGCAATCGGGGCCACACTAACATTGGCTGCCTCTCTTCCCATGTCCAATGGTCCACCCCCACCCCACCCCGCTCCTGCTATGCTTACTGGGACTTTATTTTGTCTTAATTCATTCTATATAACAAGAAAGTACTCAACAAAATCATTCCTACAAAAATATGAGGAATATCACATGCTAATATGCCCTTAGATACCTCTATGTTTGAAGCTTGAGTTATGTAATGTAGGGGTTTAAAAAGAAAACATTTGTTCTCCTCTTAATAAAAAGAGAGTTTTCTATGAATAAAGTTGAAGAATATAAAGTTCTCTATATTACTGATGTGTGTTAATTGAACCATCTATCTCTAAGAGGAGCCTAGAGTGTTCATTCAGCATTTCCCACATCTCTTTGATCACAAATCCTTCCTTAGAAAAGACTGTGTGGTATAACCCAATGGGCAGCATCTTAGGTTGTCTTCTAATCTCCACTCATCACCCCCACAACCCCTGCGTGCCAATGAACAAATGATATTTTTAAAACAACAACAACAACAACAACAAAAAACCCTGAATGTTTTTAATATCTTTTATATTGGTCATTTGGGACTTTCACATAATGTACCCTGACCACACTTGCTTCCCAGTCCTCCCAGGTCTACACCGCCCCCCCCCCCTTGTGACCTGCCTCCAAAAAGAAGAAGAAGAAAGAAAAATATACCAAGTCCGATTTGTGTTGCCCATGTGCACACTAAAAATGTAAAATTCAAAGGAAATCAGCAAAACCCTGCTGAATACAAGAGGCTTCCTCACAGACCCTTCTCCATCAGTCAGTCCCTGCTGGGGGTTGGTCTTGCTGTCTATTGTAAAAACCAGACTGAGGAAAAAGCAGTATGTCTGCCTCCACTCCTGTCAGGAAATTGCATCTGTTTCTGCTGTTGTCACTTTTGTCTTCCACGGATGCCAGACTCCAGCTTCACTGGCCTTAGAGCATGAACTAAAGACTTAGCATCTCTCCAGAAAGGTCTCCTCCTAGTCTTCTGCATCGGACTAGGGCTGCTGGGGTGCTAATTGTGCAGTCTGAATAGTTCTTGAGTTCCCATTCTAGAACGCAGACAACCACAGTTGGGCTAACCATCCCTTACTGTATAAGCAGATCGAATGAATCCCCTCTTACAACACACATGCATGTGCACCCACACACACACACACACACATGCATACACTCACAATGCAGTATTCTAAATGTTCTTTTCCTCTGGAGAAACTTGTCTAAGACATTCCCTTTCTCCAACACCCACCGTGGAAGCTCCAGCATCCGCTCTCAAGCCTACCTCCCCGTAGCTGCAACTGCAGCAGGAGCTCAGCCCAAGTTTGAATCCATTTCCTAAGTCCTGGGAGAAATGGCTGCTTCCCCGCCTTCACTCAGGGTCTGCTGTGATCCACTGTGTTGTGACCCAAGGTAAAGATGCCAAAATTGTTACAAGCAGGAGAGAGAATGCTGGCCACCCCTTCCCATACCCATTCTCCTTCCTCAGGATAGGCCTCTGGTTCCTCACTGTTCACTCCACGACAATCATCCCCGGGGGTTCCCTTAAAGCTAAGCATGGCCTTGAGACCAAGTTCTGCTGAGAGATGAAAACACAAGAACTGAATGGCTGCTTCCAGGAAACGCTCTTCCAGGGCCTCCTCTTCACTCTTACCCCTTATTCCACCTCAAAGCTGAAACAGGTGCAGCTGAAGTTTAGCCACTATGACAGGCATGAGGGAGAAGGCTACATCCTAGAGGTGGAACAGAGATGCCCTGGGAGGAGTCTATGTCTTCCTGATTCTCATGGAGCCTCTGCACCAGGATGGGGCTCCCACCTCTCAGCATTCTCGCTTTAGACCTCGTTCATTTGAGTTTCTCTCTTATGAATCCTCAAATCCATCTCATTCATATAGAACCCAGCTAGTCTGTCTTACACATGTTATTCTACCAGGCAAGGGAACGGTTCCCAGCATGGCCAGAGATCTGAGACCCCCTGTACTATTCTTCATCTGTCCTCCAGTGTCATCAGGGTACTATGTTATCCCAGGATCCTCATCCCAGTCTGGAAGGCCAAGAAAGGGAAACCCTTGTTTCTCCACACAATGGAGTCATGGCATGATCACATGGGAGTGCACCACCTGGGCTTAGAAGCTGCTTTTCTTTTTCTCACTTACAGAATGCTTGGGGTTGTATCTGAAAGCTTTGAAGGTCCACCCTTGAAGGTACCTGAACTTCCAAACTGCTTCATCCTTTCCTCAGCAGAAGCACCAGGACACCAAAATGATAATGATTCAAACTCTGCCCTAGATGTGGACAACTTCCATTGCCCAAGCCTCCAAGTAAACAAGGACTGTCCCTGCCTGGGGACCAATAATACAGCAGTCTAGCATCAGCACAGGTAAGCCAGGCACCATTGGAACAAGATCCTAAGGAGCCAGTGTCAGTGCCTGGGACATGGCAAAGGTCATGAGCATTGTGATGGATAAATTGTCAACTTGACACACTCGAGAATCACCTGGGAAGAAAGTCACGATGTGGGGAGGGCTGTCTAGAGCAGGTCGGCCTGTGAGCGTGTCTTGGGATGAATATTTTGACTCATTCATTGAAGTGAGAGGACACTCACACAATGGGTACATACATGCATTCTTTCTCTCCCTCTCGACTGAGGATGTGACTCATAGCTTCAGCTTCCAGCCTCCTTGTCTTCCTCCTAAGGATAGACAATAAGCTGGAGTTAAAGTAAGTGAGCCCTAGTTCTCCCTTGTTACTTTTTTGGGGGAATTTTTATCTCAGCAACAGAATTGAAACTAGGATGGACCATGGAGGACACTTCCATGTCACCTGTAGCATGTGCTGCTACACAGCTCTCGCGCACACAAGATCTGAAGCTGTGCACCAAGTCCTGGCCACCTGGGATTCCTCCATGTTAGTCACCCTCTGCTGCAGCTATCCCTCCTCTAACCAAGTCACTGTAAATTTCTAGCTCTTCTACCAACTCCCCTCACCCTCTCCTTGTTTGGTTTTATTTCCTCCCTCCCTTCTCACCAGTATCCAATGCTGACTACACTGGCGATTGGCCCGGCTTTGTAGAAGAGGCTGGCAGAACCCTCACAGTGCACTTACTGTTTTATTTATTGCTTATCATCCCATCGCGCACTGACAGACTAGGTATTTCCGTCTCTCCCATTCCTTTCTTTATCCCCGAGGCTTAGAAGAGTGTCAGCATTTGGTAGTCGCCCGATAAATATTTGTGAAAGGAATGAATGTCTCAGACTTGCTGACAGTAAATGCACTCATTGGGCCTGGTCCAGGCAGCAAAGTGACCGGATGCTCTGGGAGGGAATGCTACCCAGACTTGCAGGCAGGATCGGGATGTCTCTTCTCCAACCAGACAAAGCTGAGGACTCATGCAATGTTGAGAAGGGGAGAGCCAGATCTAATGGCTCTCTTTATGAAGTGACTGATATGTGTTTCTGTAAAATACCTAGAGTTGCTAAGAACAGAGAGCCCCGGGGAACAAGCATCCAGGCATATAGGCAGCAGCTCAGGATAATGGCAGGGCGGAGGACCACCAAGTAGAAATGAAAAGGACAATAGACAAAGCAAGTGTGAAGTGTGCCCTTTGCCTTCCAGCTGTTTGTTAAATGGGATTACCATCCCAGCCAGGTGGCTTGCTCATAGCAGCACAGTTGCCCAGCTCCTTTGTATGGCCCTGACTGGACAGCAGTGCAGTTGCCTGCATAAGGCAGAATCATAATTCTGGTCTAATCACTCAAAATCTATAGCTCAACGCTCAAGGCCAGTGTGACGGTCAGATACCCGTGCAGCCTTGCTCTAATGAGACAGTCCAGGATATCCTTCTTGTTGAGCAGGTTTAAGTCCAATTAGAGAGATGTTGGTTACCACTAAGACATGTGGGCCACTACTGTACCCTGGGGGCTATCATGCCATCCTTAACTATTCAAACACTTTCCAAAATTCTATAGCCCAATTCTTATCTGAGATGCCAGGCAGTCTCTTAACTGAACTTCTATAAAGTAAAAAACAAGTTACATACTTCCAGCGTACAACAGCACAAGATAAACTTACGCACTCTAGAAGAAAAGGACAGGGCATAGTAAGAAACGCAAACCAAAGCCCAGCAGGGCAAACAACAATATGTCCAGCATCTGTTTATCATAACCTAATAATCTTGTCTCCAAAGAATTTGGGAAGCCCCACCTCTCTGATGTCTATAACATATACACAGCCTCTTTCTTACACTGGTTCTAATCCATGCCTGAATATTCTCTTGGTAGACATCTTACAGTCCTGGCATCTCTGACATCCTCAGGGTTTCTTTGTAACTTAGGCTTCACCTCCACAGTTTCACACAGTGGCTTTCATGACTTCTTTGCAGGGACTCCTACCTGCCACATATTGACTGGCTCTAGCTACTCTCTGAAACTTAGCTCAAGATTCCTTAACCCTCTTTTTTTTTTTTAAACTTAAGATTTATTTGTTTTATGTAAGTACACTGTCTCTGTCTTCAGAAACCCACTAGGATCCCATTATAGATGGTTATAAGCTCAGGGCCTCTGGAAGAGCAGTCAGCGCTCTTGACTGCTGAGCCATCTCTCCAGCCCCTCCCCAAACTCTCTTTTGTATCTTTCACACCTGTGAAATCAGTAACGTGGGCAATGTTGTCAAGTTCTGTCATCAGCTAGGGATGGAGTCTCTGCCTGGTGGGATTTTGTCCTCAAGACACCTTTTCTATTTTCTATGTGCAGCAGTTTCCCTTCAGTGTCGCTGACATCTTGAACAATTACAACTGCTTTCTTAGTACCCACCTGGATGATCTGTTTTGAAACTCAATATACCAAACAAATTAGTCTAATATCTTTAAATTCACCTAGACTTGTTCTCAGGACATGAGTAAAATGAAGCCAGGTTCCTAACAAAAATATTATATAAACAGCTCCAAACCCAGTTCTTGGTCATATCTGAAACCTTGGGAGACTGGTTTCCTCTGTATATAGTTCTCTCTGCCTTGTTATCTCCCAAGTTTCCACAAGAATGGTCCATTAAACCCCAATTCCAGCATATTAGGGCTTTTTATCCACAAAACCATTGCAAGGGCCTATGAACTACATTGCCAAGTTTATCAATGCCATGGCCCCACTCCTGGTACTAATTGCCTTAGCCATGGTTCCACTCCTGGTACTATTTTCCTGTTGCTGATTTTGTTTTGTTTTGTTTTGTTTTGTTTTGTTTTTCGAGACAGGGTTTCTCTGTATAGCCCTGGCTGTCCTGGAACTCACTTTGTAGACCAGCTGGCCTCGAACTCAGAAATCTGCCTGCCTCTGCCTCCCCAGTGCTGGGATTAAAGGCGTGTGCCACCACACCCGGCCCTTTTTTGTAATGACAATATCAATTTAGAGAGAAGAGCTCAAGGTATGGGAGGGAAGCCAAAACTGCAGGAACTTGAAACAATTGGTCACATTGTGCCCATAGTTAAGAGAGAATAATGCAATGAGCATCAAACATAGCCTATCTTCTCCATTTTATAGAGTCCAGGATCCTGGCAAGGCCTCTGAAGCCACCGCCTATTGATTTTCCCAATATGAACTTTAAGCCACTGTAAGGGCTATTCCCCAAATAGCTATAAGGGAATTTTAAAGATGCTGTTTTTGATCACAGTCTCTTTGGGATAAGGACAATGAAATGAGAAATACTGGGAGAAACTGCAATATAGGAAGACCAGCAGCTGTCTCAGCCTTTAGTAATCCCTCAGCTCCTAAGGCAGGAGTTATTACCATTTCATGCTGACCGACTGGAATTTCCTGATTGTAATATACAATGGCACATGTGTGACCAGAGTGTGGGTCTCAACAACATGGCACTTCAACAACAATGTTATCAACAACAATGGTACTTCAATTAAGACTGCCTCACACATCTTAACATGCTTGGTCTCTTGATTTATTAGTTATTCTTCTTGTTGCTAGGACAAAAATACCAGACAAAGAGCAACTTGAGGAAGCACCGGTTTATTTTGGCTCCCAGTTTGAAGGTGCAGCCTGTTATGGCAAGGGAGGCATGGGGGAAGGTTGTGCGGCAGTCTGTCACGTTGCAGCCATAGTCTTGAGGCAGAGAAAGATGAATGTGGGTGCTCAGCTTGCTTTCAGGTTATTTTATAACTCCCCCTTTTTTTTAAGTTCAGTCTAGGTCCTCCAGCCTATAGGAGGGTGTCAACCACATTCAGGCACAGACCTACCTACTAGTGTCTCTTCCAAGAGGTTCTAAATCCACTTGAATTGCCAACCAAGATCAACCCACAGGGATATGCAGGAAGCTCGGTGGAGAGTCTGGCACTGTAAAACAAGCAAGTCCCTTTTAAGAATTCTGTCCCTGAGAGGAAGTGCACCTGCTTCAGTTCCTTTGACTTATGAACCCCAACTACCATCTTCCTTTCCTCCAGAGAACCAATCTCATTCTCATCCACTGAGTCAAGGGGCATGTGTCCCCAATCTGTCCCTGTGAAGCAAATCGCTCTCAAGCTCAGTGGCTTAGAACAGTGAACCCCCATTCTGTCATGGATGAACTCTCAGCCTATGGCTTGGGAATTTGCATATGGCTAAGCTATTGTTCTGGCTCAAGACTGATCATGATGTCATGGTAAGCAGTCAGCCAGGGTTCCCAGCGCCAGAAGGCTTGGCTGGGATGGAGGATCTGCCTTCAGGATGGGCCAATTACATTCATAGGCTGCAGGATGCTCCAGTCAGAAGGCCTCGGAGCCTCACTTTCTCACTGGTGTCCTCAGAGCAGGGCACTGGCTTCCTTCACACTGAGAAAACTATGAGACACTCAAGAGAAAGAAGCAATGTCTCAGAATTGCACACAACTATTCTTAGAATGTTCTAATGAAGTCAAGGCTCTTAAAGGCTGAGAATACCAGAATATGGAGGTTACGGTGGCCAGTATGGAGTCTACCCAAATCAGGAAAATGATTTATTTTTCTAGCTGACAAGTAGACAAGTGATCTGTAAGCTCCGTGACAATAGGAGTGTGGTCTTTAACTTCATACCTGTGAAGCAGTGCCTAGCACACACCCTCACAGATAATAGCTGCTCAAAAACTCTTTTAGAGTAAATGATAAGAATTCTTTCCGTACCAAAGAATGGGTACAAAAGAAATGTGGTTCATTTACACAGTGGAATAATACTAAGTTATTAAAAACAAGGACATCAGGAATTTTGCAGGCAAATGGATAGAACTAGAAAGCATCATTCTGAGTGAGGTAACCCACACCCAAAAGGATGTGCATGGTGTATACTTACTTATAGGTGCATACTAGTCACAAAATACAGTATACACACATTGGTCTCCTCAGACCCAAGGACATTAAACAAGAAGGGAGTTCTAAGAGAGGATGCTTGAATCTCACTTAGAAGGGGGAATAAAATAGTTGTAGGAGGCAGATGGATGGAGAGAACAGGGTGGCAGAGGGGGTAGGGAGGGGAATGGAGGGGTGGAGACTTAGAACCCAGTATAGGGAGAAACCAGAGAGGACCAAAGGGCCAGGAAAGTGAATGGAGATCTACAGCTGGCAGCGGTGGGAGAGTGGGGACATCTCTAGGACATGCCAGAGATATGGGGTAGGTGTGCTCCCAGGAGTCTGTGGGGTGACTTTAGCTGAGATGCATAGCAATGGGGATATAGACCCCAAAAGGCTACCTCCTGTAACCAGGCAGGATCTCCAATGGAAAGATAAGGACACCAACCCTACCCACAAAACTTTAGACCCCAAATTTGTCCTGTCTGCAAGAAATGCAGGGACAAAGATGAAGCAGAGACTGAGGGAATGGCCAACCAATAACTGGGCTCAATTTGAGACCCAACCCATGGGCATGCACCAATCCCTGACACCATTAGTGATGCTCTGTTATGCTTCCAGATAGGAGCCTAGCATGACTGTCCTCTGAGAGGCTCCACCCAGCAGCTGACTGAAACAGATGCAGAGACCTACAGCTCTTGGATAGAGCTTGGGGACTCTTACGAGAGAGTTGGGGGAAGGACTGTGGACCCAGAAGGGGATAGGAACTCCACAGGAAGAACAACAGAGTCAACTAACTGGGATCTTTGGGGGCTCTCAGAGACTGAACCACCAACCAAAGAGCATACATGAGCTGGACCTAGGCCCTCCACACAAATGTTGTAGATGTGCAGCTCGATCATCATGTAGGTCCCTCAGCATGCTGTCTTGGAATCAGTTCCCCTGGCTGGGCTGCCTGGTCTGGCATCAGTGGAAAAGAATGTGCCTATCCCGGCAGGGGCTTGATGTGCCAGGGTTGGGGGTAATACCCAGGGGAGCCTTCCCCCTCTCAGAGGAGGAGTGGAGGTGGTATGGGGGAGAGACTGTGTGAGGGGGAAGATGGTGGGAGAGGGGACAGCAACTGGGATGTAAAGTGAATAAATAAAGTAATGGGGGAAAGAAAAGAATTCTTTCTGTAGAATCTGTCTCTGCAGGCTCATTCCATGAATTATATAAAAGGGACACTTCATGGGGAACGGGACAAATTTAAAACAGCCAAAAGAATAGAAATATATCTTTACTAATGTTTACAGAAAAATGCAATCTGTAGAGTTCTTTCCACACTATGGAATGTGGTGGAACGTCTGGTCAGATGCAGGCACTGGAGATGGTGAGTGTGACTCACTTGACTATTCTTTCTCCTCAACTTGACTACATCTGGAACTAACTAAGATGCCAAAGGGGGGCACGCCTGTGAGGGACTTCTGCTTAATATGAAATGGGAAGATTCACTTCCAATCCAGATGTAGGAAGACACATCCTTAATCCAGATCTTTTGAGATGAGAAAACTCACCTTTAATCTGGGCCACACCCTATATAGGGAGCCTTTATAAAGACAAGGGAGAAAGAAGCTCTTTGTTTGTCCCCTGCATGCCCCGCCTCACTAGCAAGTCCACTCCTTCCCTGGCATTAGAGCCAAATTCTTCAGGATTCCAGATGATCCTGAAGACAGCTGAGCCAGCCAGCCTTGTGAACTGAGCAACTACTGGATTCTTGGACTTTCCAGTGACAGCCAGCCATTGTTTGATTAGCTAGAATACAGCTTAAAAATCATTCTACTAAATCTCCAACTCTATCTTAGATAGATAGATAGATAGATAGATAGATAGATAGATAGATAGATAGACAGACAGACATGGGGATTTACTAGAATATATATAGGGAGAATCTATATATTATAATTTTTATAAATGTATTAAACTATATTTATAATTATATGATATATTATTTTTATGCATATATTATATTATGCTGTATAATATTATATAATGTTATATATTAATATAATAGAATACATTATTATATTGTATATAATACAAAATATTTTTGCA
This sequence comes from Mus minutoides, assembly GCA_902729485.2. NCBI lineage: Eukaryota > Metazoa > Chordata > Mammalia > Rodentia > Muridae > Mus > Mus minutoides. The sequence goes on along the minus strand of LR749630.1, from coordinate 1,247,197 downwards.
TTTTGTATATACAAACTTATATATTGTATATGATTATAAATATGTTATAATATATTATATAAAATATATTATAAAATATATTTAAATACATTGTATTACATATGACATACATATATAATAAAATATATTTTGTATTTTGTATATACATAAAATTGTACTATATTATATATTATATATATATAAATATATAAATTATTCATGTTTATATATCAAAATATATAAATATTATATTTCAATATATATAACTATGTATTATATATTTATATATTTTCAATATATATATAAATATGTGTAATATGTTTATTTTAAATATAAATATATTATGTTATATAGTATACATTATACATTAGACACAGAGAGAGAGAGAGAGAGAGAAAGAAAGAGAAAGAGAGAGAGAGAGAGAGAGAGAGAGAGATATCTGTTCTGTAAGTTGTTCCTCTGAGAACCCTGACTGATCCAAGAGGCACCTTGCTATCACAGTACTTTCCACTGTTTTGGACCCAGGGCAGACAGCAGCAGCTGGAGGACACAGCTCACCCGTTCACCTGCACTATCTGCTTTGCCTCTAGGATGGCTCTGGCGGTAGAAATGCAACAATAGAAACAGGAGGCAGTTTTCTGTCCCCTTGTCACTGGTGATGGCACTCCTTGTACAGTCCCTGTACAGAGTGTCAGGTGCATTTCCCATACCAGCCGGCTAGGATGGCCCCTGGGAGACTCCCAGAGGCAGGAAGTTCAGGAATCTCCCCCTCTGATCCCCTGGTCTGGGTCCCAGCTCCCATACTTCATTCATTACCCAGCTGAGCTGCTGCAACAGAAGGCATCTTCAGCTTCTGGCTGTGATGCATTTAAGCGATGCTACACATCTCAGATGGCCCCCAAGAAGGGGAAGCAGAGGTAAGTGTTCAAGTGCAGCTGGTATGGGAGGAAGATGTGAGATACAGACGGGCACGAGGCTGGTTTGCTACCAAGCAACCTCCCACAGTGTGATTGCAGCCTCATGCTCTGGGCACCTCGAAGCCAACTGGGGCCATGCCAAGCAGTCATTCCACCAAGGTGTAAAAGTGGCAGGCACTTAACAGACGGCCCCACAGTCAGGGCTAGGGTGGGGCAGAGGCTTCCCTGGCATCTCCTGCTATGTAGCACATGGTGGAGGTGCAGATGGTGACAGCATCAAGTCTGCAGGTGACATGAGAATGTAGGACCCAAAAGGTGACAGCAGAGAGGAAGCAGACAGCTTCTGCTGTGATGCTTGCACAGACTAATCCCACGTGTTCATTTGTCCAATGCATACTTACCTACCAACTGTGCCAGGCAAGCCTCCTCACCTAGAGCTGGCAAGCGAGAATTTGCTGATCTTACATCTAGACTTGCTTACTTTATTCAGAGACCTGCTATGATAACTTCAACACAAATAGTCAAAAGAAGCCTTCTCTGTGCTGGGCAGACTCTATGCTTTTCCATCCTCTGAGAGACCACAGGCCAACCTTCCTGTTTACCACAGTAGCACACTCTCTCCTAATGCCAAGTCACCCAAGCCCTCTCCTTAGGGGCTTAAAGTTAGAGGACTAGAAACAGAGCTTCACTCCGTTCTCTCAATGTGATGAGTAGCTCTTGTCAGCTTGACATGCCTAGAGTCACCTGGAAAGGAGGTTCCAATGAGGGATTGTCTACAATGGGTCAGCTGTAGCTATCTCTGAGAGGGATTGTCTGAACTGATGGAGGAAGAACCAACTCACTATATACATACGTACATGTCTGTATGCATACTATATACATATACACATACATATATGTATTATATGTATACCTGATATGTATAAGAGTTGAGAAACAGCGCTGAGCACAGGAAAGTGAGCATGAGTGCACACACACATTCATTTTTCTCTGTTTGTGAATAACTGTGAATGTGATATCACTGGCTGTTTTAAGCTCCTGCAGCCCCATTTCCCCTGCAATGATGGACTGTAACCTGGAATGGAGCTGAAACAGCCCTTCTCCAGTAAGGTGCTCTTTGTTGGAGTGCTTGATCACAGCAACAGAGATGGAGCTGCCACACACGGACAGCCCAAAGAATGTGGATTACCTCCCTAAAGAGTAATGCTCTCCCTATCTGCGACCTTGGAGCCCAACTCAACTGTCTGCCCTAGGGATCTCCCTAGTTACTATCCTTCAGTTCCCTCTACTCCATGGGATACTGAGTGTCATCCCTCGTTCATTGCCCCTAGTAAAGGCATAAAGGAGGAAGAACAAACAGAGCTTTCCAGATCAGAGCAAACAGTGAAATTGCATGAGCTGGACTTTGCCCTAATTGTGAGAAGACATATTGACATTAGCTGTCAAATAATGTGGTGTGTTGGAGGTCCAGAGCCAGCTGGAGGGCGTGCCAGCTTTCCATCGCTGTAACAAAATACTCCAGACGATATTCAATGATAAAGAGAAAGGTGTCTGGCTCACAGCTTCCAATATTCTTCTCCTGGGTCAGTAAGCCCTGTGCCAGGGCCAAGGCAACCTGTGTGTTAGCAGGGGCCATGGGTCAAAACTATCCTCACAACAAGGGAAAAGCCAAGAGAGGGGAAGGGAGGGTCCTCATAACCCATCCAGGACATACCCCTATGACTTAACATTCTTAACATTAACTGGACATCTTTTCATACATTGCCAATTCTTTTGTTTGTGTGTGTGTGTGTGTGTGTGTGTGTGTGTGTGTGTGTGTGTGTGATTGTTGTTTGTAGTTTGAGACAGGATTTCTCCATGTACCCCTGGTTGTCCCAAAACTCACCCTGTAGACCAGGCTGGCCTCAAACTGAGAGATCTGCCCGCCTCTGCCTCCTGGTATGCACACCAATGCTGCCACCAAGACTCAGCATCAATTCACATTTCCCGTGTGAAATTTCTCTTCCTGTTGCTTTCTGGCTTCTCACTGGGTCTCTTCTCTGCTCACTTTGTTTGCCTGTCAGACCAATTCCAAATATTTTCTCCTGTGTTTATCCATCATGCAAATTTGTAGCATCTTGCACCAGTCACAGATTTTGATCTTATCATTGTTTTATTTTGATTTGTTTTTTTTTAATTGATGATAATGATGCATGCATAATTCTAACTGTGGCATTGGGCCAAGAATTGTTCTTAGCTCAGTGTTCTAATCAAGTTTGCATCCCTTCACTTGTTTTGTTTCGAGTGTGAAGAGGTCCATTTGCTTCTCTGAGCAAGGAATTAGTTAAATTAATCTTGGGGTGGGGGCACGAGTCATTGCTCCTGAAGCTGCTTCTCCTCCTCTGGTGGATGGGGAGGCGGGGAGGGTAAGCCCCCTGAGCAACTCCTGCATCAGGTGACAGGAGACCCTCAGCAGCAGCCCCCATGGGCTCAGCCTCAGTCATCTGCTACCTCCCCATGCCCCTTCTCTTGTGAAGGTCCTTCTGGGGCTGAGGTGACATTCCAGCCAATAAAGTACTCTGTTGTTGAAGAATGAAGACCAGAGTTCAGAGCCCCAGCACCTACATAAAAGCAAACAAACTAGCAAGCAAACAAACCAACCAAACGATGGGCACTGGGGAGGGAGCAGAGAGGAGAATCTCGAGCCTTCTTGGTCTCTAGTCTAGATGAACTGATGATTTCTCAGTTCAGCGTGTGACTGTCTCAAAGACTTAGGTGGAGAGCCATCGGGAAGACACTCAACGTCATGCATGATGCGGGCACACAAAGATGCACATATGAGTATGTGTATACACACACACACACACACACACACACACACACACAGTAAAAAGTTAAATGATAACAATTTTTAAAAATAAAAGCTCTTTGATGTGTCTCCCGTCCTGGTAGAAACTGATGTCTCCTGGAAAATAAGTCAACCATGAGTTCCAAACCACCAACCACATGCAAGACCAACAAGCAGTCATGTTAGCCATGCAGCTGACATGAGCAACGATTGTTCTCCACACAGATCCTGCTCTTAGGCTCCAGAGGATGAGGGCAGCTCAAGGCCTTTCTTTCATGGCCAGGGACAGATCTATTTGCCTTCTTGTTCAAGTATCTCAAGCATTGCTTCCAAGGCTAGGTAATCAAGACACCTACCTGGGAAACCACTATGTGACTGGGTACACCAGAGGCTCTAGGCGTGTCCCCAATCCCACTGGCTTTTAAAATCTCTTTACTATTGTTTCATGGAATTGTTTTACTGAATAGGATTCAGTCTGTTCCTTGAATAGGGTAGATTTGCAAAAATACTACCAGGCTAGGTTAATCTCAGCACTACGAGGCTGGGTAGGAGATTCTCAAGTTCAAGGCTAGCCTGGGACACATAATGAATTTTAGGCTAGCCTGAGATACAGTGTAAGACTCCGCCTCCACCAATGGAACTCAACATGGAGCCCATGAGTTTTGAGCTGTTGACCTTGACACTATATGCTCACCTAATACCTAATTTCCAAAGTGTAGATCTTGGAACCCGTAAAGTCTGAGATGGATCCGAAGCTCATCCCAGATTAGTGGGAGTGTTGAGCTAACACATAGAGTTTCCTCAGCTGGCTTCTCATAGTTATTCTGCTCTTTCCCAGGCTACTGGAGGGTGGCTGGCAGACATGGGTGAACAGGTAGGAAGGGTCTGCCTCTGAGTTTTAACCGAAAGGTTATATCCTACCCAAGAAGCTCACATATCCCGAATAGCACTGAGTCAATGCATAAGAATGACCTTTAGGGCAGTGTAGGGGGAGGGGAGTGTATAGGAGAGGAAGATGAGGGGAGTGTATACGAGAGGAAGATGATCCAGATAAGCACAGAAGCTACTAGTGAGGCTTTGGGTATCCTCTGTGCACATCTGGAAAGGCAGCAGGGAGCTTGTGCATGAAACAGGTCACAGCCCTTCCTTCAACCAAGCAAGACTTCAGGAGCCTTTAAAAAAGGACTTGCACTCTCTCTTCCAGACTGAACTTTGTAGATGCCGTGTGGGTGCCTAAGGGCATGTCATATCAAATGCAGCCAAGTAGACTCCTGCTCCACCTACCCTACACAAACACCCCAATCTCCTCCATCTCTGTCCCTTTCAGAAGAGGAAACAATCCTGGTTAGGTTTTTGTTAATAAAGGCTTGCATCTTGTGAGAAAATGGAACCTCAATGGAGAAAATGCCCCCAGCCTATTGGCCTATGAGGCATTTTCTTCATTAATGATTGATGTGCAAGGGCCCATCCTGCTATGAGTGGCAAGTGGCCCGAGGCACTATAAGAAAGCAGGCAGAGCAAGTAAGCCATGAAGAATGAACCAGTAAGAAACACTCCCCCATAGTCTTTTCTTCAGAGCCTGCCTCCAGGCTCTTGCCTTGAGTTTCCTGCCTTGGTTTCCCTCAATGGTCTGTCACCCAGGGTATGTAAGCCAAATAAACCCTTTCTCCCCAAGTTTGCTTTTGGTCCTGGTTTTGTCCCAGCAATAGAAACCCTGAATTTGTCTAATCATGTATGTGTTCCACTCCTCTTACAACGCCTTCTGCTCCCAAGTGTGCGACTCCATGTAGCCTTAGGATCGGTTGACTGAGGTAGAAACAGTGAGAACCCATCTTACCGATGGTGCGTGAGACATGCAGGCACCACCCAGAAGTGGACAGCTGCAGCATTGCAACCTTCTGCTGGGACAACCCTGAAAGGCATCAGTGAAGGGGAACCTTCACAGTGGCCAGAGCTTCAGGCAGAACACATGGTCGTATGATATTTTTGGAAGGAGAAAGGGCCAGATGTTCCATTGTTCACTGATTCATGGGCTGTAACCAATGAATTGTCTGGTGGGTCAGAGACTTGGAAAGAGTGTAATTAGAAAATTGATGAGAACGACATCTGGAGAAGAAGGATATGGCTAGATCTCTCCAAATGGCCAAAGGATGGGAAGAGACTTGTGTCCCTGTAAGTGATCACTGAAAGGTGACTTCAGCAGAGGAGGAGCTCAGTAATCGAGTGGATAAGATGACCTGTGGGCAGTCAGCCTCTTTCCCCAGCCATGCCTGTCATTGCCCAATGGGCCATGAACAAAGTAGTCACGGTGGCCAAGATGGAGGTGTGGCAGGGCTCAACAACATGGAGTTTCACTCATCAAGACTTTCCTAGCTACAGCTGCTGCTGAGTGCCAGATCGGCCACTAGCAGAGACCAAGACTGAACCCCAGATGTGACACCATTTCCTGGGGTGATATAGTACAGACACCAAGATCCCCCAAGGGGAAGCTCAGTCCAAAACTTTGAGTGCTATCTTTCTTGACTTCCTTCTTTCCTCTCCTTTCTCCCCCTCTCCATTTCTATCCAGTCCCTCAGCAAATCCTATCACACAGGGGAGCCTGGTCTCATGAACCTCTAATGCCTGACTCCACTGTCACCCTGTGTCAAGTACCCATCATATCTTGCCCAAATCCTCCCCCTTCCTCCTCTTTGCACCATCTCCATCCCTAACTCTCCAGTTGTCTCCCCACATGGCTGTCATGATGTCTCACTTCCCCACAAGAGCCTGGCTATAACAAGATCTGTTTCAAAGGTCCCTGACTCCTATCAAACTCATAATCACCTTCCAGAGGCCTGCTAATCCCTCTCCAGCAAGTTCCAAGCCTCTTTCCCCCTTTTCCTGGTCCACCTCTCTTCTGTCACGGACCCCTTGACTGTGCTGGTGAGTCCAGGCACACATCTCAAATGTCCACTGTATTCTCCTGTCATGCAACCCTCCTCCTCATACAACCTCTCTCCCACTGTCCACACAGCTCCTTGCTTCCCGAGCCACCACAGAGAGCCCAGAAGCCCACTGGCTCGCACAGAGTTCTATAACATCAAAGCTCAGGCCTGCCATGCCCAGGGTTTACCATTATATTGAACTATGCCCTCCACCACTGGCCATTGACCATCGTGTCCAGGAGAGACTATCCACCTATGAGTGAGTGAAACCACTTGAGGCTTCTTCCTCACTCTTTCCTAGAAGTAAAACGCTTGGTCACACCAGAACTGAAGTTACAGATGGTTATGAGCCACCATGGAGGTGCTGGGTACCAAACCCAGGTCCTCTGAGAGAGCAGCAGATGCTCTTCATCACTAGTCTGCCTCTCCAGTTCCCAAAGTCAACAAGTTTTGATGAAGATTGGAGTGAACTAGGAAGAATCTCAGTTGCCAGCACTGTCTGGGGAACTGTATCAGTGAGAAGAGACCAAGAGTCAAGTTCATCGTCTGAATGATGTGTCAGAGCACCCGACGCAAGCTACTTGTTTTTCTCTCTGGCTCTCAGAACTTCTGAGAAATCCCCTTTGGATATTGTCACAGCTCTGTGGCTCAGAGGCAACCCTCAAGTGCCCTTCTCCGGCAGGGCTCTGCTGTCAGGAATAATGAATGGGCGGTTGGGAGAGGAGCGAGTTTATTTGGCTAAGTGCTGGAGTCCCTAGGAGCAGGGAGAGCAGATGACAAAGTGCTGCCCTCTTCCTGGGGGCAAGGTCTTTGGGCGAGGGCGGCCTTGGCTAGGTTAATAAAGTGTATTCATGAAGATGACTCTCCAGACAGGGGGCAGGAAGAGGTCATCTGAGAACTACAGAGGCAGCAAAGCATGCTGAAAACTAGCTATTGAACGCACCCCGAAAAGCCCAAATGGATGTTTTTATAACCACCGAAAGGTGGAAGTACGGTTTCTAAGACACAAATCAATAATACATCATTTTCAGCCAACGATCCATAGCGTATGAATGTCAAAATCCAGAGGTGTGGGAGGCGTCAGAAGAAGTGGGAGTTTTCATTCCCACGGAAGGTTTCCATCCCTGGCTGGGGAAGCTGACACGCTCCATGTGCAGATCATTCCGCCCATTTCTTAGTAACATGGGCAATGGAGAGTGAAATTGAGAAGCCCTTCTGAGTGTCCATGGGTGACCCAGTGAGGGACTAGCCACCAAGCCCTTCTTAAAGCACAGAGTAGAATTTGTACACCCCTAACACAGATGACCTGTATACTTCCAGATGCTAAGAGTAAGTACACATGAGCACAGAAGGGGGGGGGGGCTCTAGGCCACAGAGTTCTAACTCACCTGACTCCATCTGTCTTTATTCTACACAGAAGACCTGATCAGAAAGCTTGTCTCTGAGTGTATGTGCTCATTTACACTTAAACAAAGCAACATTTTATGTATGTGTGTATATATGAATACATATATATATATATATATATATATATATATATATATATCACTAGCATTAAGAGGAAACATTTTATACATATATGTTGTATTCTTATAAGTGTATATAGGCACAAATCTCTACATTTAGAATATACATACTTATGTATGTATATGTATGTATATATGTATACACATACAGATATATGGGGAAATGAATTTATTTGTAGTTTAAGAACTGGGAAAAGAAGAATTATTCACCTGTTCATCGTGACTATGATGATGCCATAACTCATAGAGGAACCAGAGTAAAGCCAGTAAACACACAGATGTACGGTCAACAGCCATGGGACATCCCGGGGTGGTCTTTGTGCTTCCTCCAAGTGTTGAGGCTCCTGGCCTCACAGTCATTTCCTCCTCCAGACTAGGATCCTAATCCCTAGAGCCCCTTGTTTGTTCTGTGGGTCTGAAAAATTTGGGGAGCTGTACCATCTGGTTATCCAGCTACCATTGAATTAACATGTGGGCTCCATTAAGAGCACCTAACGCACATCAGTTGAAAAAGGAAATACCACCTGTGCCCAGGAAGACACACTCACCGGTGAGCAGACCACAAGCAGGAGCCACAGGTGGGGGAGACCTACCTGCCCTCTGCATTCGTTTACATAAGACAAGGACTCTCTGTGATTTCTTTAGCTGAGTCTCTACTTTACCCAGGCATTCTTGACACTTTCCCCTTGTCTCTGGGTGAACCTTTTTCTTCAGAGTCATGGCCAATTAAGTCATTCTATGCATTGGTCTCACATAGTGGGGGGATGGGTGTGCCCCTTGGTCATTCTCATCCCAGTGTAAAGAAAGGGCTTCTTTCTTCCAAAAATTAACCAACAAAAGGCACTTAGAAAAAAGTGGCCCTTTAAGTTTGGGTCACATGTATGACCCTAGCATCTGGGACAACGACAGAATTACCCCCTATTTAAGGACAGCCTAGGTTATATAGCAAGACTATTATCTCAAACACACACACACACACACACACACACACACACACACACACACACAAAACTAACCACCAAACTAACAAAAGGAGTGGTCATTCAATTATGTTTTCCTGGAGTCCAGTGTGGATGTGACAGCCAGCACCTCAGGCCAAATGCTGCAGGACTGAGACAGACCTTAACAACAAGGTTGGAACTGATTTGTCTATTAACCAGGCTTCATTCTGTCAGGAGATCACATTTACAAGTCTTCTGCTGCAATCCCATTCCCAGAGAAAGCATATTACTGCACATACAATAAATGGGAGTGGGGGTTGCAGGGAGCTGAAAACAAGCTAGGGATCATCTCGAAAGTTCCAAGTTAATTCTTTCCTGGAGTCTGATTTCTGTGAATTCTTGTCACCTGGAATGTCAAGAACTGCACTTAACTATCACATTGTCATTGTCTTCATTTTTGCTTGTGGTGATAACATCTTCAGGATGCCTTGCATGCAGGCAGCAGAACTGCAGACTGTAAAGACTACAGAAATAACTGCTTCTCTTTCTATGAAGGGCACAAGCATAGTTGACTACTTCATAAGCATACTTTGACATTCAGCCCAATTTCATCTGTTCAGGAATAGTACAATTGGGTGGGGGGGAACATCTTTAAAATGGTCTCCAGATACCACATATACACTGAAACCTCAGTCCTTTATGAGTGAGTGCACATACTGTGTAAGCTTGGATGCATCTATGCTACATCATGCGTGCAGAGGTCAGAGACTACCGTGGGTGTCCACTTTCACCTACAGTCTTCTTTGAGAAAGGGTCTCTTGGTTGCTTGCCTCTGCATACACCAGTTTAACTGGACCATGAGATGCCAGGGGTTCTCCCATCTCCCCCTTCCACCTCGTCACAGAAGCACTGGGACTTCAGATGGCCACTACCACACCTGTCTTTTACATGGGTGCTGGGGATTAGAACTTAGGTCCTCATGCTTTTTTTTTTTTTTTTTTGGCAAGCACTTTCCCCACTGTGCCCTCTCCCTGGTCCCTGAAATCTTATTTTTGTATTCATTCTGAAGCGAAGAAGAGTAAACTAAGATCACTGCTGATGGTTTCTGCCTGGTCTGGGGGGTTCCTAGATTCTTGGCACCTTGGTCAAAGAATTGAAGGTACATGGTATAAATAGCAAAGTAGGCAGGAGTTTAAAAGTCCAGAGGGGATGCATCAAAGGGAAGAGAGGGCCCTACGCAAGCAGGCCGCTCAGGAGCATCTGCTCACTGCCCAGGAAGCAGGAGGCAGGAGGCAGGAGGAAAAGACGCTTGTTGCTAAAGGTAGGGGGTAGGTGGCTTCCCAATTTGATTGACAGGCTATGCAAGCCTTTACTCAGTGCAACTGATTTAATCATATGTGCACTCAATGCTGCATAGACAGAGATGGTACATAGAGTTTTGGTTTGCCCCCCCCCCCCAATAAAAATTCCTCAGAGGTCATAGTTTACCTGATTATACATGCACCCAGATGTAGTCTAGACTTGACTGGTACACTGTCTCTACTTTCAGAATCCATTTAGTCCCAAAAGACAAGTTGCTAAAAAAAAAACCTAGGGAGCTATTAGGGCTGAGAGGCCAGTTGCTGCTCTCTTGGGTGCAGGGTGTACTTGCGGCTCCACACCGGGATCCCAGGTTTCTACATGCCTTGTGGAGAAGGGGATGTTTGTGGCTCAAGCTGGGTCCTAGGTTGTTGAACCCTTCCTAACTGCCTGCCTCAAGATTCTTCCATAATGACTGACAAGAGAGGTGGCCTGTATTCTCCAGCCATACATAGGATATTTATGCCAGCGATCCGATGTCATTAATTTTGTATGTTAAAACCAATAAACTTTTATAAAACCCGTATCAACAAAACATAGCCTATGCTCTAAGGCAATAGTTGTTCATTCAGTCAGTTAAATGTCAAACTTCCTTCAAGAGATTTTAGAAGAGACAGGTGCCCAAACTTTCATTTCCTTATGTTTTAATTTCTGTAAGTAATTAAAGTGTAACAGGAAAACAAGAAATCATCTTGATATTATAAATGTCATTAGGGAGCACCGAATCTGAGGACTGGACTTGGATCCCTAAGACCCAACGTGGTGGAAGGAGAGAATGAGCTCTTGCAAGCTGCCCTCCGACCTCCATTGTTACGGTACATGCGTAGACACACAACTGGAGGCAAGCAGGAGCTACAGGGATGGCTCAGTGTTTACAAGTTAAGAGCACTTACTGCTCTTCTGGGAGACCTAAGGTTGTCTCCCAGCATCCACACTGGATGGCTCACAAACACCTGTAACCCAGGGGACCCCTCCCTGCCCTCCACAGGTTCCCATAAACACACGTGGAATATACTCACACATACACAAAATAATTTTTAATTAAATATTTTTAAATACAGTTAATTAAATGTAATTTTAAATTTTAAAAATCTGTTTTCTTGGACGCTGTGTTCTAAAATACTGTCCTCGTGCTCGTAAATCAAGCACTTGACCCACTCAACCTTCCCCCGCCCCGAGCCCCCTAATAATAGTTCTAGTTGAAACAACAGTTACAACCTCTTTAGAGTTTTGCTGCCATCTAGACTCTGAGTTCAGGCCCATTTGTGGCTTCGCCAACCCTTATTGGGCAATTCATGAATATTCATAGCTCTTCTCCATGCAAACTATGGTACCACTCGCAGAAGCAAGCACTGCACTTTCATTAAAAACAAACCTAAGAGATAGAAAGCCTAAGATTTTACCCTCAAATCTTTGAAGGTTTCCCTTAAAAAAAGAAAAAAAATTAGATAAAGGACGGCTGGATATCAGCACAGAAGCAGCTCACATGATGCCCAGGAGCAGGCAAGTCCCTCTGTGCCAATAGATGCTGGCGGTAAGTCCCACCCACGGGCTTGATTGACAGGATGAGTGGGCTGAAACTACTAATTTTACTTGAAATAGCCTTTTAATTGATGGGCCTCTGCGTCAAAGCACAAAGACGTGCTTCAAAAACAGATGACTACCGAGCATAGATGTCTGACTATTTTGTAACTCAAATGTCAGATCAGTTTCCCTTATGCAAATTACAGGCTCTGAGGTATTTAAAATTCACGGACAGATATGACCTTTCATTATCTTAAATCCTTCTTCCCTGAAGTCGGTCCCTCTAAGTGATTGGCCTCCGTTAGATTAAGATGTACTGCGCGCGAGCCTTAGTTTTCAGCTGCTCAGCATCCCTTAAATAACTGTTGTTTTTAAACTCATCCAGAAGGCCATCTTGTGCTGGTAATCTCATGTGTTTGTAATATATTAACAATTTACTAAACATGTTTAGTAGGCTCAGATATATTATCTTTTCACAGATTTTAAGAAACAAATAATACTTGAGTTTATATTTGGCCAATGTTTTTACTATTTTAATGGTTTACAAATGACTCCAATTTCCTTCATCTGTATGACACGTTTGTAAGCACTTATCACATTCTATATTTACTTCAATATTTTTAAAATATGTATTTATTTTTATTTTATGTGTATGAGTGTTTGTCTGCATATGTCATCTGTGTACCATGTGTGTGCAGTGCCCATAGAGGCAGGATAAAATAGAATAAAACAAAACAAAACCACAAACAAACAAACGGTGTTGGATCCCCTGGAACTGGATCATGATCTGCTGCTATGTGGGTGCTGAGAATTGAACCCAGATCCTCTGAAAGAATAGCAAATGCTCTTACCTGCTGAGCCGTCTCTCTAGACCCCACTTCATTTTTAAGTTTTAGCCGTATCCATGAAATTTAATGTATCAGACAAGGATAACCGATACCTCTCACTATTTCTTCGCCAAGTGAGAACACCCTAAAGTTGATGTTCTTGAGATCCAGCATAGGACAAAGCTTGGTTGCAACATGAAATCAGTAGACCCCGAAGCAAACAAATCCGATTCAAATTATACTTACAACAAAAAGATGGGAGCTCAAGCCACCAGGCTGTGTGGCCAAGCTGTAAAAACCTCCAGCCTTATAATCTCAAACCCGAATTTTACATAGCAGTAACTTGATTTACCTAAGAAATGTTATGAACCCTTTTATCTTCTTCTCCCTGTTCCCCACCCCCACCCCAACTCACCCCCACCCCCACCCCCGGTAGTCTGTCTTTTGGTGTCTGTATTCCGGCCAGGACTGAATACCGATCCTAATAACAGGCTATCTTTCCAGGAAAGAAAACCAGATAGGGAGAGAAAGAGCCAAAACCCTACAATCAGACAAAACAATAACACATATTAATCTATGTGCACAAAACTAAAAAGTGAAATTATCAGGGGAAAAAGAAACAAGAATAAAAAAAATTGCTGGGCTGAATAAAAAGGACCTTAGCAGCTGCACCTACTTAGCTTGGTGGGCTGTTGTTTGCATGTCCCACGTGGCAACAAGGAATCAGAAAGAAAGGAAACAAAAGAGAATGTCTTTGGGAGTTGCAAGCAGAAGCAACTCTTCCTGTTCCCCTGCAGACAGCAGGCCCCACGCACCTGCTGCTCTAAGCCTCACCAACAGCTCTGAAACTCCAAATCTTTTTGTCAAACAATGGTTTGGTAAGAACTCCGATTCTGTTTCAGAAATGAATCCAGGAGGCTCACAAGAGATCAGAAACTAGCAAACTGTCACAGACACCAGACCAGTGTGCACAGCCAGCAAGGGGTTCATCAGGGAGACAAGTTCCAGACCTGTGGGTTTCAGAACCTTAGTTTTCCCATTTTGTATCAAGTAGGACGGGCCATTGACATCGATTAAAAGTGACAAGAACATCCAAACTGTGTTCCACAGCTACGGGGACTAGCTTCCTTCTCTCCTTCTATCCAGGGCCTGTGAGCAGGAGGAAGATCTATGAACGTGGTGCTGAAGACACCAGCAGGCACTGTCCCTTCAGGATTGTCTTATTCTGTACTGGAATCTCTGGCTTTACTGAGTTCAAATGCAGCAGGATAGGGAAACCTTCCGGAGCCGACAGAGGCCTTTCAGCAGCTAAAGGCTGCCTGCATTCCTTGGCTCATGGCCCCTGGGGATCTCTCAAGCCAGTGAGTCCTTCTTGTAGCCTCTCACCAGACTTTCCTCTGCGATCACATCTCCTCCATTCCTTCTGAGCTCTTTTCTGCTTCCTTTTCTCGTGTTTGAGGTTCTTCATGATAACATTAAAGCCAATTAATCAAATGTAGTATCCTTATCTTAAGGCTGCCTGATGAACCACCTGCAGTTCTGTGTGGAACTTCAGTCACCCTTTGTCATGCAATGCCACAGGCAGACAAGTCAGGAATTCAGATGCTACATCTTCATGGGGTTATTATTCTGTGTATACAAGCCAAAGAGTCCTACACAGAGAAAACACACACACACACAGAGACACAATGCACCCATGCACACAAACACAAAAGCACCCATGCACACACACACACAATGTACCCATGTATACATACACAATGCACCCATGCACACACACATTACACACTATTTTATTATTACACATTACTTTATTACACATTATTTTATATACCATGGTATGCATGTGGAAGTCAGTTCTCTCCTTCTACCATGTGGGGGTTTGGGACTCTAACTCAGGCTCTGCAGCAGGCACCTTTACCCAGTGAACCATCCCTGGCCCAGAATAAGTATGTGCTGTGACACCTTCAATACACCGGAGTCTAGTTAGGGTTACTATTGCAGTGATGAGACACCATGCACAAAATACACTTGAAGAGAAAAGGGTTTGTTTGGTTTAAAATCCCACATTGTAGTCTGTCGGTGAGGGAAGCTGAGACAGAAACTCAAACGGGGCAGGAACCTGGAGTAGTGCTGCTCCAAGGCTCAAAGCCTCATGTTTTAAAAATTGCACCAATGGCTCCCTAGGCTCCCTCTCAGCTTGATTATTTATGTTAGGCAACAGAAAGATCTTCAGTGAGAACAAAATTCCATCACACATCTTGGCAAAGTGCCACTTTCATTTTTAAGGGTGTGTGTGTGTGTGTGTGTGTGTGTGTGTGTGTGTGTGTGTGAAGTAGATGTTTCTGGTTGTATCATGTGGTGCAATCTCTCGTGGTGTTTTGCTGAACCCGTGAGAGGACACGGGATGTTTGGAGAGAATATAAATAGGACTCAACGGACACTGATGGGGCACTCACATAGCTAGCCTTGCAACGCTTTGTTGGTCTCGAGCCTTTGCTGGTCTTTGTTGAGAGAGGTGCAACAGAGAACTGTTCTGGCTCTCTGGCTGATCCTGGTCACACCTGCTGACTCTTGCTGACTTTGCCACGGAGGTCTGGTGGTTTCTGCTGGATGGTGCCAGTGCTGCTGATTCATGTTTGGTATCCTGACACTTCTGAACGGGACTGCTGCTATCCTGACAATCAGAGATTGGAATCTCCACTAAGAACTACTTCTAAACAGGTCTACATCCCCTTGTCCTATTTACTGTCTTTTCTCTCGTATCTTTGGACAGTGGGGCGTGTGCGTATGTGTGTGTGTGTGTGTTGATTGTTTTATGTGTGCAAATACTCCAGTAAACCAGAAGAGGGCATTGCATCCCCTGGGTCAGAAGTTACAAGTGGTTGTGAGATGCTTGATATAGGTGCTGAGACTCAAACTCCAGTTGCTTTTAATGACAGAGCCCCCCCCCAGGTACCACTTTTCTGTTTGTTTGTTTGTTTGTTTGTTTGTTAAGACAGGGTCTCACTATGAAGCCTTGGATGGCCTGAAACTCACTATGTAGATCAGAACAGCCTCAAATTCAGAGGTCTACCTGTCTTGGCCTCCCGTGTACGGGGATTAAAGGCATTCAACACCATACCCAGCTATGACATACCACTCTTAGTAGGACAACACAACCCACAGGATTTGATATTTTCTGTTGCTCAGATTGTTTAAAATGAAAAAAAAAAAAAGTCATGAAGAAAACCAACTTCCTACAGGAGCCCCTGAGCAGTGACTGTGGCTTCTCCCACGGCCGTCGCTCCTTGTTGCACTGTCTCTGAGACAGGCCTGTGTGTCTGGCGGAAGATTTGTCTTCTGTTTAATCCTCTTGTAATCTCAGTGGATAACAAGGTGCTGGGGTCCCAGTGTGACTCACACCAATTATCTTTTCTGGGTGGCCCACATCAGATCCATGAGAAGCTCTTAACAGGATTGTTTGAACACCGTAGGCTGTGGAGCTGACAAGACAGCTCAGTGGGTGTGAGCATTCACTATCCTTGCAGAGGACATGGATTCAGTTCCAAACATGTCAGCTCGTGACCATTTGTAATTCCAGTTCCGAGGGATCCATTGTCCTCCTCTGGCTTCCTTGGGTATCAGGTATACACATGATGAACATACATATACGCAGATACTAACACAAACACATAAAATAAAAATAAGTTAATCTTAAAAACACAAAAAGTCGTAGGATGTGTTGTTGCTCAGGTGTGGGAAAGGTGGAGGACGAGGTGACCCTTATGGGAAATGGGTGGTTAGTTACCCACAGTCTGTAAGTTGAGGTGCGGTATGCCATGCCATGCAGTGACCCAAGGGATCACCACCATCAGCAGGGCATCAGGAGGCAGAAAGAGTGGGAAACAACTTGTTTTCAAGGTAAAGAAAAGCTGAAGCAAGTTAAATGTAAGCTGATCTAGCTTAAATAATTTCCTCAGGCTCCTGATGTAAGCCATGTCCCCAGCCATCTGTTGCCTGGCCTGGGATCAATAGAATGGGGGGACAGTTGCTGGACTGGGAGAAACAGACATAGATGTGGTTAGGGTGGGGACTTTTGAATGCCTTGTGGGTGGAAGGCACATTCCCAAGAGAAGTGTTAGCTATGTGTTGGCACCAGCTACCTAGGAAGGAGAGCTGCTCCCAAACCAGCAAGGCCCAAAGAGGTCAAGGATCATAAAATACAAAGACAAAATATAATCTCAGCACTCTGCAAGAGGAGTTCAAGGATAGCCTGGGCTACATAGTAAATTTGAGGCCAGCCTGGGCTATATGAGATCTTGTCTTATAATAGGCAAGACCCAAAACACAACCAGTATGTGTGGAGCTTCTCATTCTGAGCTCACTGGCGTGCCTTTGGCCCAGCCTGGCTTTCTTTTCTGTGGCGGCTACAGGCTCCCCAGAGCTTCCTCTGGATCTCTCAGATACAGAAAACACCTCTGGGTTGGCCTCATGAGACTACATGGAATTATTCCCACCACACCCACAGAGGATTACCGTAAGTTAGACAGGCGTGACCCGCAGTCACAAAGTGCATCTGTACGCTTCCATATCTTCAAAGTAATCGTCTCAGCTCTTTTATTCCCCCTCTCATTTTCTATTTCTATTTTCAATTTGCCGTGGTTCCCTTTTCAAGGCTTGCTTTTATGAATGGACACTTTGAAGAGCCGGCTTTGATTGTTCTTTGGTTCACAGCACCTATCATATTGGGAAGCCTTGGTAAATTTCAGTTTTCATTGTTGTCACTATAGACACAGAAGCAAAGCTATCAGAAGCATAGGAAGTGGGAGCTGTGTGTAGCCCACCCCACTGCCCATCTGTGATAGCTTCCTGAACCCATCCTTGCTGACAGAGTTGATTCAGAAAAAAGTATGTGTGCGTGTGTGCATGTGTGCATGTGTGCATGTGTGCACGTGTGTGTGTGTGTGTGTGTGTGTGTGTGTGTGTGCGCGCGCGCGCGTGTGTGAAAATATATGAAAAGGACTATACAGAATGCATACAAGCTTGAAAACATTACAAAGGGGAAGACACCAGACACAAAAGCCCACAGTCTCCATGATTCTGTTTCAGAGGTGTCGAGGCTCTAAAGACTGGAAGCAAGTAGTGATTGCCAGTGGCTAGGAGTAAGGGCTGGAGAGAGCTTTGTCATCAGAGTACACACTTCCCTTGGGGATGGGGACATTGTTAATGGCTCCAAAGGTTGAGGAGGTATCTCTGAACCGAGCTTTGAGTGGGGGCTTTATGTCATGAGAAGAAAGAGAATCCACATGGGATGGATGCCTCTCTCTGTGTGGTGGGAGGGAGACACATGATGCAGTCCTTGGAACTGTCTTATAACAGGGACAGACCAGGGGCTCAGAGAGATGCCCTTGATTGGCAGGGCTCAGCTGTGGTACTGCAAGCACTGAGACACAGGTAAGAGAGCTATAATGCTCCACAAGTCGCTGGCATTGCTAGTGTGGTCCACCTCCATTCAGACCTCTATTTCCAATGGACACCTCACTAAAAGCCTGTGGTTTAATTGCCCCTGGGATCCTCAAAGGGCAAGTTACTTCCTTCCTGTCTCCTTCAGAAAGCCCCCATCACACAGCAGAAACAAAGAACAGGCTTGATTCCACCTCTGTCCCAGAAGGGAGAAGCCAACTTGGTTCCTGGGTAGCAGCAGGAACCCCATTCCTGCGTTGTTTCCCTGGAGGCCTGTGGCCCTTCTGAGGTATTAATCTACCTCCAGCAATCATGGAGTAAGCAGTATCCTTGTGGCCAGGATTTCAACAGACCTGGTTCTCTTCAGGTTGGACACACACCAGCCACCAGCTATACCAGAGGTCCCTGTGGAGGACCAAGACTGTTTTGATTGTCTGACATTCATTAAAAAAATAGTTTTGTGACATTTCAATTTGGAAATAAACATTAAACTTGCAACAAGAAGGCCAGAATCCTTTAGGAGAGGAAGAATAAAAGGTTTGATCCCACAGGAACCCACCGGAAATGGTTTTGAGTGAAGACTCAGACACGTGGAAGGAAAGGGACACAGACTACAGAGACCAGAAGGAGCCATGTGTAGTGGAGCTCGCCACAAATCCCAGAACTGGAGAGACAGCGGCTAGAAGTTAGGAGATCAAGGTCACCTTTAGCTTTGTAGGAAGTTTGAGCCCAGCCCAGGCTACATGAGATCTTGTGTCAAAACAATAAACAAAGGCATTGGAAGGAGCTGCCTTGGTTGTTTTCCTGTTGCTGTGGTAAAACAACAGAGCAAAAGCAACGTTAAGGGAGAAAGGCTTTGTTTGGTTCCCACTCCCAGATTACAGTCCATCATCTGAGCCATTGGGGTAGCAGGAACTGAGAGCAGTTGATCATGTGGCATCCACAGTCAAGGGCAGAGAGCAGTGAATTAACACAAGTACTTCTCGTAGTGAGTGGGTCTCTCACATCAATTAGCATAATTAAGATAATCCCTCACAGACATGCTCAGAGTCCCTTCTCCTTTGCTATGCTAGGCTAGGTTACATCCACAATAAAACTACTACAGAAACCCCAGGAGTCACTTGTCCACCTGCAAAGGGACACACACACACACACACACACACACACACACGCACCACCCTTACTCATACATAATCACACACATTCAGACACATCCACATTCACACACACACACATTCATACACACACACACACACACACACACACACACACACTCCCATAATGCCTAAGGATCAGCTACTTGGAGAAATACGCATGTTCAGTGGGATCTGAAATCTCTGCAGACGTCATTATCCTTTGGGATTTTGGCTCTGAGTCTGCACTATTTTCTGCAGTGAAGAAGTATTATTTTCCAAATAAGAAGATGGCGATTGCTTTTTAACACACTTGTAAGTTCACACTGCCCGTGAACCATTGGAAGAGGAAGTTCTCAAAGGCAAGGAAGCTTTTCTACTTCCTCTTAGACTTTTAAGCTTCTGCTGGCATGCCTGTCACGGTCCAGACTACCATGGAGTGTTTCCCTGGCATCGTTAGGTGGCCATTATTCTCCTGAGTTCTCAGGCAGTAATTGGTTCTCTTAGTGGCTCCACCGTGAGTTTAACACCTGTGGCTCTGACTCAAATGGCTGCCAGTCTTTTGCCAAAAGTGACAGCTTTCAGCTCGTTGAGAGGAGTCTAGGGAACTGCGTGCCTTGGAGTTTGAAGCTTCAGCAAAGCTCGGGTTTCTACTGCGGAGAATGAAGAACTAGCTTTGTACTTTGCACTGAGGTACTTTCTTTGTTCAAGGTGCTCAAGGTGTTTTCTTTGGTGGAGACTGTCAGGGCTTCTGAGCCTGTGAACACTGTAAATGTCTTCTGCTTTGTCTCCAGTCACGGTGTGGAAAAGAGCCCAGGCTCTCCCCTCCCCGAGGAGTTCCTATGCGCTGTTTTGCTTTGCCACAGAAGCTGCCCAGGAGTTTACTGCAAGCAAAATTGCCAGCTTCACTCCACAGAAGCAGAAAGGAGAGGGGCTTGACTGCCAAGGGGATGTTTCCCTCAGAGCTTTCTCTTCTTTCCAGCTTTAATTTTTAAAAACAAACGTGTATATGGTGTACATGGTTATATGTATGTTTTGTACACACACACACACACACACACACACACACACACACACACACACATATATATATATATATATATATATATATATATACATACACACATACACACACATATATACATATATGTGTGTGTGTTTGTGTGTGTATTATGTGGCTGTATGTATGTTTTGCATGTGTGTGTATGGTATATGTGATTGTATGTACGTTTTGCATGTGTGTATATGGTGTATGTGGTTGTATGTATGTTTTGCATGTGTGTATATGGTGTATGTGGTTGTATGTATGTTTTGCGTGTGTGTGTATGTGGGGAACACACATGGATATAGAGTAGATGTATTCATATGTACATGCATGTGTGTACAAGCAGAGGCCCAAAATTGATGTCCAGTGTCTCCCTTCATTGCTTTCCCCACTATTCCTTGAGGCAGGACCTGCCAATTGAACCCAGATCTCACCAATCAGTTTGTCTTCCCTATCTAGCTTGTCAGGAGACTCTCATCTCTATTCTGGGATTGCAGATAGACTGCCACACCTGCTTAGCGTCCATATGGGTGCTATGAATCTGTACTCTGGTCCTCAAGTTTTTATAACGAAGGGTTTGTTCACTGAGCCATCTCCTTAACCCTAAAACTGTGTACATTTCCATGACGACATAGAGCTATCCATTTATTCCATTTATTCCATTTGGATAAAGATTTTCTCTCATGAGGCTTTCTGGGCTTCCCATCCACTTCTTATCTCCATAGTAGATGTCCCAACCACACTGGCTTCATTTCCTAGCATATGGCACCTGCCCAGCTTGTACCATGCTCTTTGGGTTTCTACCTTCATGCCTGGGATAGGCTAGTATCTTGATGTCACCTCCTGACTAGGGATAGAGGCTCAATTGAATAAGGGTGGACAAAACTTGATGCCTAGCTTTGTCTTGCTTTAACCAAATACCCATAACTGGTTAATATAAGAAGCAAGAACTCTGAGGACGTGATCCAGGCATCTCTTCTTCCTCCTGCAAAGGCCTCTCTGCTGCACTGTAACTCTGTGGACACACCTCATGCTGAGATAGGGCAAACTGATAGAACCCTGGGGTGACCAATGTTGGCCTGAAACAGGTATGCATGCAGTACAAGTGTAATCCTTTGTAGGGGAAAGGAAGCCATTTTCATTCACCAAAATCCCCAGTTCTAATTTTCCCTTGAGCCATTTGGAATACAAGCACTGTAATGGTTCGTGCTGATTGTCAACTTGACAGAATCCAGAATCACCGGAGAGCTGGGTCTTCAGGCATGTCTGTGGGTGGCCATCTTGATTATATTAACAGAAGTGGGAAAGCCTGCCCACTGTGGGTGGCACCATTCCCTGCCTGGGATCATGGACTGATAAAGAGAGCTGAGGAACAAATATCGCTCTTTCCTGAGCAAGATCCTGCCACCTTGACCTCCCTTCCATGATGGATCCCAGCAAGCAAAAACATGGTTCTTCTCTATTGGCAATCTGGCTAGCTAGAAGAGCTGATTGGTGAAGTCTAGGTTCAACTGATAGATCCTGGCTTAGTGAATAAGAAGGACAGAAATAGAAGACACTGGATATAAACTTTGGGCCTTGAATTGTGAGTTAAAATAAGCCCTTTCTCTCTTAAGTTGATTTTTTCCAGGGTATTTCATCACAACAATGGGGAAAGAATCAGGCCAAGCACCTTCCTTGTTAGCACAATTTCTACAAAGAGGCTAATCTAGAACTCACCGGCAGCCTCTGAAGTGACTTAAATGTGTACAGGAAGGAACAGAAGTCCTTCTTGGTGCACCATCTCAATACTAAATGCCAAAGGACCATTGACTTAAAACAGTCCAAACACACTTAAATACTCGTAAAATAGAAACTGGCATTTTTATGGCCTGATTTTTCTTGCTCAATAATGATTAACATTCATTTAAACCGAGGTTGAAGTTCAAATACCCGCAACCTGTACATCGAGCAAATGCCCTACCTCCCCCACATCTATTGCAACTGATGTCATAAGAGCAGTGACCATGAGGAATCCTTTCCCTGGAGCCTCATTCTAGAACAATGACTCCCACGAAGGTCCAAGCTCAGTCCTAAAATTAGAATTAGGCATGATGAATTAGGTCAAGGTTTGGCAAAGAAGTGATTCCTGCCTCCCTATTTCAACTCTTCAAACAAACAAAGAAGCCACCCAAAGCATGTGATTCCTTCTTGCCAAGACTGTCTGCCTGGGTCGCAGGCCTTGCTTGTGAATCAGAGGTAGCATCCAGTCCTCAGCCAGCTGGGTTTTTCCAATGTAACACCCACGCCCTGTCTTAATGATTAACCATTATCCATTCCCCCCCTCCTCTCACCACCAGTCCTCTTTAGTGAGGTCCAGAGTTACCCCACAGATGCCAGCATTGAGGCAGATAATGTGACACCCAGATGAGAACAGCCCTGAAGAGAAGGAAGTGAATCAATTTGACAATGAGGAACTTAAGTGTACATGTGGTACAGGGACATCATTCTGTCCATAACACCCCCAAGGGAAGTGTGCAAAGGGACCAGAGAGCAGAAATGCATGGCTGAAGAGACACATGTGTCTCTTCCATGGCATTTGTCTATTCCCTGATGTCGAATGAGCTAGTTTCTGAGTGTCCATGCATAGGTCTCAAGGATAAGGCGTTCTAATGCACACATAAGCCTTTGCGACTCTCTCATGTGTGCTTGTTGTGAGCAGAATTTAAATGGGGACTGTCAGGTTGGGTGAGTAAACTCCATGGTACAGAGATACCATAAGCACTCAGGAATGGCTGGGGATGGGGAGATGGCTCAGCTAATGGAACACTCATAGCCTAAGTATGAGGTCCTGAGTTCAGATCTCCAGCATACAAAAATTAAAAGCCAAGTGTTCTAGTTTGCATTGTATTGCTGTGAAACACACCATGACCAAAAGCTACTTGGGGAAAAAAGAGTGTATTTCATCATTATATGTGATAGGGAAATTGGAACAGGAATTCAAGCAGGAACTGAAACAGAGGCCATGGAGAAACACTGGCTGCTTCCTGGCTTGCTCTCTTGATTTCTTACAGCACTCAGGACTCCCAACTCAAGGGTGACACCACCCACAATGGCCTGAGACCTCCCATGTTGAATAAAAATCAAGAAAACATTCTATAGCCTTACCCACAGGCCAATATGATGGAAGCAATTTCTCAAAAGTA
Source organism: Mus minutoides (assembly GCA_902729485.2). NCBI lineage: Eukaryota > Metazoa > Chordata > Mammalia > Rodentia > Muridae > Mus > Mus minutoides. Next base: position 1,223,565 of record LR749630.1, on the reverse strand, counting down.
TGTGGTTGGCACACTACATCTGGTGCAGATGTTGCTAGAGACTCAGCTTTCTGGCATCTCCCTTGGGAGATGTCTTAGTTAGGGTTTTGTTGCTGTGAAGAGTCACCATGACCAAGGGAACTCTTATAAAGGAAAACATTTAATTGGGGCTGGCTTACAGTTTCAGAGCTTTAGTCCATTGTCATCATGGTGGGAAGCATGGCAGCATCCAGGCAGACATGGTGCTGGAGGGGATGAGAGTTCTACATTTAGATGCACAGGCAGCAGAAGGGGAACTGTCTGCTACACTGAGCATAGCTTGATCATATATAAGAGCTCAAAACCCAGCTCCACCAGGACTTACTTCCTCCAACAAGGCCACACCTCCTAATAGTGTCATTCCCTATGGCCAAGCATTCACACACATGACTCTATAGGGGCCGTAACGATTTAAACCACCACAGAAAAACTAACTAGCACACCAGGCAAGAGAACAGATAGACACCTATAATCCCAGGGCTCGGGAGGTAGAGGCAGGCAGATCCTAGGAGCTCACTGGCCAGCCAGTCTATCTGGAAGAGGAATCTCCTTATCTTAAAATATAAGGTGCAGAGCAACTGAAAAGACACTGACCATCTACCTGTGGGCTACACACATATGTTCACCCTTTGTACACATGCATACACATCATACCTGAACACACTTACAAAGACCAAAGAGATCATAACCGAAGTTATTTACTTCCAAGGTTCCTCCTTGAATTAACTGACTTCCAATTACCTCTGACTTCTATATATTCATTCATTCATTCATTCATTCATTCATTATTCAAGTTGTTTTTTGAGTATTTGCTATATGCCAGATGACATTTTACCAGTAACTTTTCTCCAGGAACTTATTACATTCTGAAAAGGAATATCTTACAGAAATAAACTATCACATAAAATTAAGTTCAATTTATTGGGCAAAGTCATAGCATAAAGTCAAACGCAGAAAAAGCTGCCATTGCTCATCTTTCCAGATAATAACTGGGAAGCTGAATCTGAAAAATGTTTGCTCCCTTTTGTCTAGCAATATTTACATTTTCCCACAATGGAAGTCATCTTTAGAAACGCTAATAACCTTGATGTATTGGGGATGTTAACATCATTTTACTTTGCCTTTCAGTTATTGCTCAAACTCTGAAGACAACGTGACTGAGCTGGATCTGAGGAGACTGGGTGTCCCCAAAGAGGCCTAGATGTCAAAGATGTGGCCATAGCCCATGGCACCATGGGAGTGGAGCACTAGGATATGGGACGTGGAATGAAGTACTAAGTCATCCGGAGTGCACCCTCAAAGTCAACTGCTTCCGTTTGTTTTGGATCCAGAGTTTCAGTGCTGGGGGAAAAAATTCTCTCTGGGGTCAGGGAGATAGCTAAGAGTTCAGAACCCATGTAAAATGCTAGCGATGGTACTGGGGAGGTGGCTCAGAGGTAAAGAGCACTTGCTGCTCTTCCAGAGGACCCGAGTTCAGTTCCCAGCAATCACATCAAGTAGTACGTTAACTATCTGTCAACTCTAGCTCCGGGGGATTTGGCATGTATAGTTCTGCTGACATCTTCATTCATGTGTACACATGTACTTGCAGACACATGCACGTGCACACACACACACACACACACACACACACACACACACACACACCTATGTGTAATTTAAAACAACAAAAATTAATCTGAAAAACAAAAAATGCTGGGTATGGTGGTGTCCACTATCACCCAAGAGATTCATTCATACTTGGCCCTGGATATACTGAATATTATATAAATCACAAACATTTGATAATAATAAATCATAAAGAAATCTATTCATGTTGCACCAATTCTTTGGTACAAATTGAGTTTTACCATTTGTCAACAAGGAAAAAACTGCATACAAGTGAGATGAATATGCTTATTTATTTTTACATAAAAAATTAAATCTTGGCTGAATGTTTGATGCTGTAGGACACAGGGCCTCTTCAACATTTTTCAGTTGATAGATACTTTGATTTTATAACTGTCAATCTGAGAATGGTTCCTTGCATAAATATGAAGCACACAATTGCAGAAGTATGTAATGGTCTCATCAGGAATTGCTGGGAATTCTGTCTTACGTGGCCCAAATTAACTGAATGATATTTTTTTTTTTTTTGGTTTTTATGAAATTAAAGTCAGAAATCAAATGGCAATTTTTAAAAATCAAGGTTCCTAACACAATGCATTTGGAAGATATGCTAACTCAATACTTAAGACACCAAGGAATGAGTGCATGGAAATATTAAAGTCTTTGCCTTCTGTAGCTAAATCACTATGCTTCTGTATGAGCAGAAAACTTTGTATATTCAGTAAAAATATGGCAGCTCATGGCATGCCATCCTCGCCAATCTCAGCAGAGGCTCTTCAGGCATGCTGGCATGTGCAGGGCTAGGTGTGCGTATTCAAAACCAAGGCTTCAGTGAGGTTCTATGATGCACTGTGATGAGGCCGCCCAGAGACACCCTGAATTCATTGTGTCCTTCATTTGGAAAAGGTTAATGTACTTTCTGTTTCTAGAAGAAAATATTTGAGACTGTAATTGACAAAGGGCAGAAGCCATTTGGCTGATAATTCAGGAGGCTGGAAAGCCTGAGAGATGGTGCTGGCATCTGCTTATAATCAGGCAAGGGCTCCTTGCTGCATCACAAGGGGGGCAGAGGGTCAGAGGATCACATGGTGAGACTGGGCAAGTACATGCACACCCATGTCTCCTTTCCTCTCCCTAACTCCAAAGACCATCGATAAATTTTGGGATAACGTTTCAACATGAGTTAGAATCATAGGCTCTGGAGCAGTGGTTACTAATTATAACCCTCTGTCCAAAGAATGGGCACTTGCCTCAATAGGTCCCAGCACGCATGTAGTAGGTTTTCATCCTAATACAAGACTGTGGCAGGATTGGTGGGTCAGTCTCACAGAAGGTTTCTTAGGCAATGCAGACCGTGTCAGCAGCCAGCTGCAAAACTTGCTGCCATATTCTGCTGAGAATAAACTATTGCTGGGTGACCTAACATAGGAGTGTGCACCTGTAATCCTGGGGCAATCATAAACTCAAGGTCAAACTCGGCTATTCTCAGAGGCTCTGTTTCAGAAAAGGAAAAAAAGAAAAGAAAAAAGCCAATGAGATGGTTCAGTGCATAAATACACTTACTAATAAACTTCATGACCTGCATCTGAAGAACCCATGTGGTAGAAGAGAACTGTCTCACCCAAGTTGTCCTCTGACCTTCCCACATGGCATGTGTGTGCCTGCAAATAAATAAATAATAAATACAAAGCAAATAAATAAGAGACATAATAAATGATAAATTAATAACAATAAAATTTTTTTTAGAAATCTGTGTGACAAACAAATGAACAAAAAATGTTTTTCTAGGAAGAACATTAGGTTAAGACTGGCTAAAGGTCATACTACAAGTGAGCTGGGAACTAGGAGAGAACGATACCTTTGCTCACTGTTAATATCATAACCACTGTGGTGTTGAGAGAATAGTGGGAATGGACCTATTTCTGCAAAGCTCACCAGATCAGAAGAGATCTACAGTGCTGGCTGCCATAAGAAAACATCTGTGAGGATGGAGATAGACATGCAGACACAGGATCAAGAGAGCTCACTGCAAATCCACCAGGGATTTCACTCGATCCCAAGATTACTGTCTGTACATCCAGGAATGTGACAATAAGCCCCTCACTAAGGCCTTGTTAAGTTTTCTTTTTGTGTTACAATGGGAGAACATTCCGACAAAAGCAACTTAAAGGAGAAAGGGTCCATTCTAGCTCACACCTAGGATGTCGAGGAAGTCCAGGCAGCAAGAACTTGAAGGAACTAGTCATATCACATCCACAATCAGGAAAAACTCAATTCTCTTTCTCCAAGTATATAATCCAGGATTCAGATCCCGGTCAGGGAGTGGTCCCACCCATGGTTGGTGGTTCCTCCCATCTCAATGAGTGTGATCAATATAATCCAGCCCAGAGGGTCATCTGCTAGATGATTCCAGATCGTGCTAACTTAACAACTAATATTAATGATTAGAGACTTTAGATAGAATGAGGGCCCTAGCAACCCTTTATTTTTGTACTGTCTTTCAGGTTTTATTAAGGCTTGAGTAACAGAAACCCCTGTTCAGTTTGGCTTGAAGAATCTATACTATTTAATGACTTACACTAGGAACAATGCTGTTGAGGCTTTAGTTTAGTTTAGTTTAGTTTTGCCGTCTTTTTCTACTTTTTCTTGCACGTTGACTTCTTCCTTGGGTAGTCTGCCCTCGTTATGTAAAACAGATGTCCTTAAGAGCCAAGATGGCTGCCATCAGGATACAAGATGGCCATCTTCAGAAAATGAGATGATTGCTTTCATGCAATAGGATGTCAATTCCTCTGAGACCTTCATAAGATAATTGCCAATGACAATCGAGAATAAAGTTTCTTCATCCATATCTAAAAGAAAAGAGACTTGCTTTTCTCAACAGCAATATGCTCCTTACACAACTGCCCATCAGAAACCTGAATGACTCTCCAAACTAATTGAGTAGTTCCTGATATGACCTGCCTAAAACTTTCTGTAGGCACGTTAGAAGTAACTGAGAGGATTAGCCTCTCATGTGGTCAGCAATAGTATCAGAAGTCTTTGTAATCTTTACTGAATAATTTCATTCATGAACCTCATTAATCCTCCTAGCAGACCTTTAACATAAATACTATCATCATTTCTATTTTATACTTGAGCAAACCTGGGATCAGATACTTGATTCATTTTCCAAAGGTCCCAAGAGTGATTATGTTGGAGAACACAAGACTATCTACCTCTAGATTTCCACCCATCCTTCCTATTGGAACAAAAGAATCCTTTTTGAACATTCCCTTTGTATGGTGCCTCTGAGGCTCCACAGGCTCCAAGACCAGGGCTCCTCAGCAGACAATCTTTGAAATCCACCACTGGATTTTCAGGAAGCTTCCACCATCCAGCTCTGTTCTCTGGTAAGACAAAGAGACAGAGGTAGGCTCACTACCTGGAGGTAGTAACCTCACACACACACACACACACACACACACACACACACACACACACACACACAGTTCCCATCTTAATCAGAGTGATGCTTATGCTACCTCTGCTTCTGTTTCTATTAAGTAAAATTTATTTTATGTGTATGGGTGTTTTGCTTGCATGTATATCTGCACACCATATATGTGCCTAGTGCCCTTGGGAGAACAGATTGGGGTGTCTGATCCCCTCCTTGAAACTGGAGTTACAGATGGTAGGACCTGGAGCTTCTCCTCAGTTGACTTTGCCCTGAGGACTCACAAACTTAGGATGTTTCTATTACCATTCTCTCAGGTTCCTAGACATGAGATACCTCCTCAGTTAACTCTCCAGTCAGTCACGAGACTCTGTAACAGGTCTCTCTACACTACCCTTGAGTCCATTCACTCATTAAATCTCTTGTGACAGAGGGATCAGAAATGTCAACACTAGACAAAATAACAAGGCAGTGGTCATAGCTAGGAATTCCTTGCCAGCTGCCTAATACCAGCTCTCTGATTCCCTGCTTGTCTTCATGCTTCCTTCACCTTATGCTAGAAAGTAGTTGCTAGCATTAGCTCTGTTTCAGAAGAAACTGAGGCAGACTGGGGCTGAGAGATCCCCTCAGGGGCTGACACAGGTAAGTGAAAAAGCCAGGCCTTTAGTCTAATCACTCCTCCAGTGCCTTTGCAGAATTGCTGCTCCACTGTACTGAATTTAGAGAGCTTCCTCCAGCCTTTGGAGACATGCAATGGACCCCCCCTAGTCTGATATTCTCAAGTCCACTGGCCTCTGTCCACTGTGCAGACTCTACGGTACCTTAATATGTTGGCAATGCTGATGCTCATTGGTGCTGTCGTGCATCCAGTGAGATACCAGACCCCGCCTTTCACAAGCACTGTATGGTGATACATATTCCCTACATGGCCCACGGTCTTCAAATGTGTCTTCTCTCACAGCAGTACAACAGCCTGACTACAAAGCCCTGACATTCAATTAGCCATCCGTATGTTGTTAGACATCAGAGCAGCTAATTCTTTGCCATAACAAATGGCGCCATAAAGAGCATTTTTGTGTATACAGCTTTCTGCGTGGCAGTCAAATTAAAATTACCTGCAAGCGTAGAGATAAGGACAGAGGCCTAAGTGAGTGCAATGTGCGTTCTTAGGGCTTCCTGCCTGCCTGCCTGCCTGTTATTTGAGGTGACAAAGGATGATCTCACATCCTCTATTTGGCCAGCCCGTGTTTGGCCAGCGCGTGTGCATGCACACACACACACACACACACACACACACACACACAGTTCCCATCTTAATCAGAGTGATGCTTATGCTACCTCTGCTTCTGTTTCTATTAAGAAAAATTTATTTTATGTGTATGGGTGTTTTGCTTGCATGTATATCTGCACACCATATATGTGCCTAGTGCCCCTGGGAGACCAGATTGGGGTGTTTGATCCCTCTCCTTGAAACTGGAGTTACAGATGATAGTGAGTTACCATATATGGACACTAGAAATCAAACCAGGTCCTCTGGAAAACCAAACTCTCAGCTCCTCCTGCACCAAGCCTGCCTGGATGCTGCCATGCTCCCACCTTGATGACAATGGTCTGAACCTGTAAGCCAGACCCAATTAAATATTGTCATTTATAAGACTTGCCTTGGTCATGGTGTCTGTTCACAGCAATAAAACCCTAACTAAGACAAGCAACAAGTGCTCTAAACCACTGACCCATCTCTCCAGCCTTGGAGAGCCAAGCTTGCTCTCTCTCTCTCTCTCTCTCTCTCTCTCTCTCTCTCTCTCTCTCTGTGTGTGTGTGTGTGTGTGTGTGTGTGTGTGTGTGTGTTTGTGTGTGTGTGTATGTACTCCCACACACATGGATGCATGCACGTACACATGTGTGCACATCTATTTAATGTTTATATGTATGTGGAGGACAAAGATCAAGTTTAGGCATTTTCTTCAAGTTCTATTTCCCCTTGCTTTCAGGGACAGGGTCTCTCACTAGCTTGGATCTCACTAAGTAGCAGGCTAGATTAGTTGGCCAGAGAGTCTCAGGGATTCTCCTGTCTTTGTCTTCCCTGATATGGAGTTACAGTGAATTCCACCATGCCAGGCTTTTTTCTTGGGTTCTGACACTCAAATTCAGATCTTCATGCTCATAAGGCAAGCCCTTCACCCACTGAGTCAATCCTCCAGTCCTATAGCCGGTTTCTTATTCTCTCTGAGGCCATCCATCCTTCAGGTCAAGTTTCCCTAAAGTTCACACCACACACACACACACACACACACACACACACACACACACACACACACACAGTGACCTTGACAGTGCAGGCATAGAGAGTTCAGTGTAGCCATTGAAGTAGCTAGAGCACTTGAAGCATCCTTTAAGCCCCCTGTGTCATCCCATACACAGAGCAAAGTACAAATACAGCAAAGTAAAGAATCTTTCGCTGGTCCTCAGAGCACCCAATTCCTATAAAACAAACTGGCAGAGCCACAGTTTGGTGACCATTAGGAGTAGTCATTAGTCTGCAGCTTTCAACTAAGGAGACTTGTCCTTGCGATGGCTCTTTTTGCTAATGGGGAGTATTTGTATTCAGGAACTGGGGCCAGGGTTCCCTGCTTGCTTTTTGAGATTGTTTCCTGGAGCTTCTGACTTGGCCTTGACTCCGAGGAGAAGAAAACACATTCTTCACTGAGTTGCAGGCTGGGCCCCTGAGTGTCACCATCCGAAGTATTAAATGTGGTCTTTCATCTCCGGCCTGAACAAAAGGAGAAGGAACTGACTGCTCCCTTCTCTGGGTCCTTGACACTCTTTGGTCCTACACTGTGTTCATGTATATCGAGCCTTCAGTGTCAGTGTGAACCAACTCCCCCACCCCCAAAGGCAAAGCTCAGAGAAAGGCAAGGCACACTAGAGATGTTCTGAAATAGGCAGGGACTTGATCTCTTTTCTCACTTCTCAAATACACTTGATCTCTGTGTGTATTTGAAGTAGGGGTGGGGGGTCTCCTGGCCCTGAAAAACTACTGGACTCAAGAAGATAATTGACTCATGATTCAGGAATTTTTCTTTGTTCCTGGAATACCCACAGAGAAAAGGAAACTAGAATCTGGCATCTTTTTGAGGGTCAGGGGGAAGCAGGGGAGCCAAGCAATGGTCCTCCTTCCAAGGCCGCACATGTGTTTGCCTCCTGGGGGGTGTGGCTGCTCATACTGGGTAAGGATAAAGCATAATACAATCAGCATATGTGTCTAATATGGACTCCTGGAGAGAGGGCTTGTGAACAGGGAGTGATTTTTGGTACTGAATCCAAAAGGTGAGTAGTACTTACCTTTTAAACAAGATGTCAGTAGGTTGGTGTAATCATCCGAATAGGAATGGCCCCCATAGGCTCAAATATTTGAATGCTTAGTCATCAGGGAGAGGCACTATTTTTAATTTTTATTTATTTATGTATTTTTATGTAAATGAGTGCTCCATCTGCATGTATGCTTGAATGCAAGAAGACGCCATTAGATCCCATTATAGATGGTCGTGAGCCATCGTGTGGTTACTGAGAACTGAAAGAGCAGCCAGTACTCTTGACCACTGAGCCCTCTCTCCAGCCCTGAGTGGCACCATTTCAAATGATTAGAAGGTGTGGCCTTGCTGGAGGAAGTGTGTCACTGGGAGTGGGCTTTGAGGTTTCAGAAGCCCATGCCAGGCTCAGAAGCTCTCCGTCTCTCCGCCCGTGGATCCGGATGCTGCTCTCAGCTACTTCTCCAGCACCACGTCTGCCTGCTGCCTCTGTACTCTATCATGATGATAATGGACTAAGCCTCTCAAACTGTAAGCCAGCCCTCAATTAAACATTTTCATTTATAAGAGTTGTCCTGGTCCAGGTGTCTCTTCACAGCAATAGAACAGGATCTAAGGTAAGATGCAGGCCCATCTTCCTGCATATCAATATCCCATATCACACATCAAGCCAACTGTACAAGATCATCATGTGTTCAAATATAAACAGCCTGTGCTCTGTTTTTTTTTTTTTAATTTTATTTTATTTTATTTTTTTGGTTTTTCGAGACAGGGTTTCTCTGTATAGCCCTGGCTGTCCTGGAACTCACTCTGTAGACCAGGCTGGCCTCGAACTCAGAAATCCGCCTGCCTCTGCCTCCCGAGTGCTGGGATTAAAGGCGTGCGCCACCACGCCCGGAAGCCTGTGCTTTGTTAAAGAAGAAGACCTTCATGACCAGCCTCCGCAAAGGGATAGATCAAACCTCAGAACACTGCACTGGTGAGATCCTTTTTTTTTTTTTTTTTTTTTTTTTTTTTTTTTTTTTTTTTTTTTTTTTTTTTTTTTTTTGATTTTTCGAGACAGGGTTTCCCTGTATAGCCCTGGCTGTCCTGGAACTCACTTTGTAGACCAAGCTGGCCTCGAACTCAGAAATCCGCCTACCTCTGCCTCCCGAGTGCTGGGATTTAAGGCGTGCGCCACCACGCCCAGCTGAGATCCATTTTTTTAAAAAAATATTACACATGTAGACTGGCATAAATGTGCACAGAGATAGCTTCTAAATTGGACAGAGGATTTAAAAGGAGACGCCAAGGCTTTGCATTACAAATGGTGAGGCTGGGACTCAGGACACAGGACACAGAACTGGTAAATTTTTCCTCATGTTTCAAACTTCCATACAGACAGAAGAGTCTATGATAATTACATACAATTTTAATAAACTGAGTCTCAGAGTGATGTCCTTTATGAGTCATTCAAATGCTAAAATGGTTTTCAAATGCTACTAATTAAATGCTATTATAACACAAAGGCAGAGTGCACAAGAATATGGACATAGGTCACCTACAAACCATTCAGGGTATAATGATCAAAGATAAAACAACTCACTCTCCCTCCCTCCAAGAAAAGCCAATATGACATTTTGACATGCATAATACCCAGATCCTGTTGTGACCATCTGGCCACTGAAGTCTTCCAAAGATGCTACAGAAGGGGCTCATGTGGGCACTTTGAACTTTCCTAGGTGAGGTGACATTACTTGATTCCTCAAGCCTGGTTAGACTGTGGGCACAACTTACTCACCAGCTCTTGGTGACTTGTCTCAGCCAGAAGGACAAAGGGTGACACCAGCTATATTAGTAAAATGTGAGAAAAATGAGTTCATCTACTGCTGGGTTACGTCCATCTCCTCTCGGCTCTCTTGAATCCCTCTTTTATATGATCACTATTACCCAGAGTCTTTTGTCTTCCTGCCAGGGTCCCACCTCCTATTTCCTGCCTCAGCTCATTGGCCACCGGCTTTTTTGATTGACAGGTGATGCTTATAAGAACTCTCTACAGTCAAATTTCTTGTTATTGTGATCAAACACCTGAGAAAAGAGTGTAGAAAGGGGGTTTATTTTGGCTTTCGTTCCATCATATCGTGGAAAACATGGTGCCACTTCTTCATCTATAGTCAGGAAGCAGAGAGTGGCAAACAGTGGGGCTGAACAGGACAGCATCACAGCCTGTCATCGGAGCTCCACTCCCTCCAGCAAGGTTCTACCTCCTAAAGGTTCCACAACTTTCCAACCAGTACAGCAATCTGGAGACCAGCTATCCAAACACATGAGCCTGGGGGAAGGCATTTCACATCAAGCCACAACATTAGAGAAATTTACCTTTGCTGCAAATCCTTTCCAAAGTAGAACTCCTTCTCCTGTCCATTTACCTTTTTGTGAGCATGCTGGAGGCCATCATGTCTCCCACCGAGCAGAAGTGAGCTTGAGGAGGGCAAAGCCCTCTTGCTGGCCTTGAGCAGCATGCCCAGAAAGCTTCACAGTTGACAGAAGGGTGCTGGGTGCTTCTGGTTCAGTCTTTATAGAAGCCATGTAGCTGCTTTTTGGGGTGCTGTTGCCTTTACTCAGCTGAGGTAACTGGAGCCTCCATAAGAGACATGATCTGCCTTGGTTTGTACCACTGGGACCAACATGGGTTCTTTGCAGCCTACTACCACGTATTTAAGCCACAATGTGAAGAGTCTGAAGCCTCACACATACACCTTTCAGAGGGGGGATTCAACTTTCAATCCCATGGAAAGATCTGCCAAGATAGAAAATTCTCATGTCCTCTGACAAAGCAATTTCTCCAGGAAGAACTTACCACACAAATGCAGCCAAGTATGGAAAGGATATATGAATGCCTTTATGTGTCCCAGAATCATTTGCATCAAAGGGGCATTAAAGATGGTCCCTCTTGGAGTACATTCTATAGGCTTGGGCTTCCTCTAAAAGGTGGTACAGAAGACAGCAGTCACTGGAAAGGAAGGCTGAACATACTGTCTGCCCTGTTACATCTTCTTGTTTTCAGCCACTGTTTTCAGATTGCCTGCTTAATTCAGCTGACTCCCACTCTTCTGCAGCACCTATGGACTGAGAGTTGCTTTGCTATCTGAAGAGTGTGAATTCAGAGAACAGTGAGCAGAACATGTTTTCAGGGATGGATGAATGAAATTCCCATGAATGCTGTAGCTGGGTCATGGATTCTCAGGACAGACTCATACAGATCCTGTAACTTAATCCTCTGCCCGGCTCATGGCTTCTTTCTGCAAACTCCAACTCTGACCTTCACTTTGGACCTGTCTACACTAGTCATGATGCTGGTTTGGAACGTTGGTGAGGAAGGCACATGAGAACACCTCTGGCTGTGCCTGACACATAATAGATGTATCTGGTTTTAGTAGATGTGAATAGTACAGAAGGTTAGCTGAGGACAGAGCCTGCATACTCTTGGGTCCTTGTCATCTAATGCAATCATTCCCCATAGTGCTGTCTAATATTCCATCATTTAGAAACCATAACTCACTTGCCTGAACATTTAATCTGTTTCTGTGACAATGCATGTATGCATAACTGCACACAGGCATGGGTACACACACACACACACCACATTCTTGCACATCTTATGTTTGTTTGTTTGTTTGTTTGTTTCAAGTGTTCTTGCTTCAGGAGCACAAATAGTCAATCAAAAGAAAGAATAAGCTTTGGGTGGCAAAACTCAGCTAGTAAAGGTGTTTCTGCCAAACCTAATGACCTGTGTTCAGTCCCTGAGTCCCACGTGCTAAAAGGAGAGAACCAGTTCCTGCAAGTTATTCCCTAACCTTCACATACATGCTGTGGCATGGACATGTCCCCTCAGCAAGTAAATGAATGTAATAGAGAATGTCAATTTTTTGGAGGTGATGGGGGAGCATCTCCTGGGTAACATGCCAGTACAACAGTGATGTTCTAAGACACCTGACCTAAGAGAAAAAAATCTCAAAAAGAAGGGAGCTTTGCTGGGTCTGAGGGATCACAATGGCTGAGAGACACTGAGGAGGCACCACCCTCCAGCCTAGCTAGCCCAGTGGTCCCCACTTCCAGCCTAGCTAGCCCAGTGGTCCCCACTTCAAGCCTCATTAGTGCCCTGTGGTGCCTGAGTGAATGCCTTACAAATGTAGGACTCCATTTCCACCTTCTATCTGAAGTTGCACCTCCTCCTGTTGAGAGCTCTAGGGTCACACCACACCAGTATAGATCTCAAAGGACTGGTCTTGAAGCCCCACTTCAGGCACCAGCTAGTCTCCACTCAGAAAAGTTCTTGAGGCAGCCACTGTGGTCAGTGTGGGGAGAATCCTAGTGCCCTGTCACCATGGGATTCCCTCATGAAAGGCCTTAGAGGCAACACTGGTGGCCATAGAGTCAACAAATTTGCCTTACTACTTGTCATGCAACCCAAGTCTGAGCCCCAGCATCCAAATGAATCCAGACACAGTAACATTCATTTGTAATCCCAGCACTCCTAAAATGAAGGGGAGGTGGAACCCACAGAAGCTCACAGGCCAACATCAGTGAATAAGAGACCCCACCCCAAACAAGGTCAAGGTAGAAGACCACAAGGCCTACATGGCTTAGTACCTGACATGAGGGACATGTGCTTTGCATAACGTTCCTCCTGTGTGAACCTCACAGCCATATCATGAGGAACAAGGCCCAAGTTCACTAATAAGGAACTATATCCCCCCTGCAGGGTTTTCAAGGAAGACTAAAGTTTGAATCGAAGCCCATACAACAGCACATCAGATGTCCATAGAGGATGTGGAGAGGTGCTTGGGCCAGCAAAGCTGGCCTTCATCCTTCTGGTGTATCTCCCAGGGTTGTTCTAGATGTGGAGAAAGAGACACCTGGCTAGTCCTGTCTCAGAGTAGAAGAGTGAACAGTAGTACTTTTCAGCTTATGTTTCTGAGAAGGTAAAAAGGAAGATTTGGTCCATGACTCCATCATGGGCAAGTCAATAGAGCAACTCTTTCCATAGGTGCCAAAACCAATCCTAAAACGAGAAGAACGAGGCTTCCATATGTTCTTGTACATCCATGGTATCCTCTTATGGTGCTTGTCTGTGTCCCCATCTGTCCTAGTTAGCATTAACTGTCACTTTGACATGGCCTTCAGTCATCTGAGAAGGGAGTCTAGGTCGAGATTGGCCAGAACAGATCATCCCTGGTATTTATTATAGTGATGAAAATCTGAACTAAACATATCCAGATGCTGATCGTACCCAAATGTCAGTTCGCCTGCATTGTCAGAGATAATCAAAACTTACTATTTCTAAAATTGAACTCTTTTCTTTTTTAGACAGCGTTTCTCAGGGTGGCCTAAAACTCATGCTGGCCTCAAACTTATAGCAATCCTCCTGCTTCAGCCTCCCTGAATACTGGGATTACAGGCCTGAATCACCACACCCAACTTTTTTTTTACACTTCCCCCAGTTATATTTGTTTATTTATTTTGTGTGTGCTTATGAGCTTGCCTGAGACCAAGGTATGCAGGTCGAAGGGCAACCTGGGGGAAGGTTTTCTCATGCTACCATGCGGGCTCTGAACATCAAACTCAGGTTGTCAAGTTTGGCAGCATGATTCTTACTTGCTAACCTATGAAAACACACACACACACACTCACTCACAAACACCCCTCAGGCAGGAGGGTACTCAGTTACAGAATGTCTCATATCAGCTTCTTGAAGAGGGATGGCCTTTGTAGCAACAGAGACCATTTCATAGTTTGTTACAGCATCTTAAGCAAGTAGTACATAATATTTTCTAAAATTTTTATTTAATGTGTGTGCATGTGTATGTATGCGTGGGCTTGCCTGTGTGTGTGCACACATTCGAGAGACTTTCAGAAGTCAGTTCTTTCTTTCCACCTTGTCTTTGAAGCTGATTCATTCTCAGGCTCATTCTCTCTTCTTCTTCTTCCTCCTCCTCCTCTTCCTCTTCCTCCTCCTTTCTCTCTCTCATTCTCTCTCTCTCTCTCTCTCTCTCTCTCTCTCTCTCTCTCTCTCTCTCTCTCTCCCTCTCTCTTTTCTGCTGCTGTGCTGCATATAAGAGCTTCCTTCCGGCAAATTCTGTCTCTGCTTCCCATCTCACTGTAGGAATGCTGGGATGACAAACGTATATTCAGCCTTTTTACACGGTTTAAAGGGCTCAAGCCTCAGTCCTCAGGCCTGCGTGGAAAATGATTTTTCTTCTTCCTACCTCCCACCCCCACAGAGCATAATTTTTGATGGACAGTTTCTTCAACAACTAATCCATCAGTAGTGCCATGTGCCGGGTTTCTCTCTGAAGCTGAAGAGGATTGGGAGTGCGCCCCCCACTGGCTGTCTTCAGTTCTCTTCCTTTGCCTTTCCCTGCCTTGCTGGCTGTTCCAGAATCTGAAGCTGAACTCCATTGCAAGCTTTCTTCTGCCCACTCAGACCACGGTGGCCTCTCTTCAGCTCTCCCCCAAATCTCAGAGTCCTAATTCATTCTCCTTGCCTGACTCAACTTCCACTCTGGGCCCCGCCCCATTTCTTTCATCCTTTGCTAAGAATGTTTCAGTAAGGAAGTGCTTTGAAATATAATCTGACCTACCCTCCCAGATCAGGCAGTGGGAGCTTAAATATAGAACACGTCCTGGGGATGGATATTTTTATAAGCATCAGAAATTTTAATTTGCATTCTTTGGAGACCTCAGAACCACCATCCGCAGTGTGGATTTGCGGACTCCACTCCATGCTATGGACCAGCTCCTGTCCCTCTTCATCTGAGAGGGAGGCCTCTTGGCTTTGCACCAGGACAGGATGTTTCTCATTTCCAGACAGATGCAGATCAAAAATCCAACCGCTGGCATGTCAACTATGCCCTCATTTTAAAGTCCCTATTACCATCCAATTGGGAGTTGGTGAGAGACATTATTTAGCTTCCTAGCAGCCTGGTGGAAACTATGCGGAACTGAGAAACTCAAGCCCCTACCTTAGAACTTCAGCAAACACTGGCTCCTCCCCACTGCCCCATCTCTTCCCCCTTTAGAACAAAACATCTTTTCTTCTTTTCTGTCATATAGGCGCTCTGAGAGCCCTGAATTCTAAAACGAGGAATCAAAGAAGTTGTGGCTTTGTTGCCTTTCGGTCTCTGTGTGTTTTGATCATTCTCCTTAAAGCGGCATCACAGATGAACCAGACTGGTGTTAAAAGTGATACTAAAGGAAGATGATAGTGTACCATTCAGTATTCTCAAGCTACCACAAAAGATCCAGGGTGCTGGCTTAATTTGCATGTCCCCAACCCAAAATATTAGCTGTTCTTTTCTAGAGGAGCAGAGCCTCAATTTGACACAGCACGCTAAGACCCCAGGAAAGGGTAGAGATATGGCATAGTAGTAAAGTACTTGCCAAACATGGACAAGGCCTTGAGTTCAATCCCTAGCACCAAAAGAAATCAAAGCACACCCCTCCCCCAAATACATAGCATTGTATCTGCAGACATCTAAAGAACCCAAACCTCACTGTGTTAAGAACTAATAATCATCAGGCACCCAGCATGGTCCCAAGACTCATAAACAGGCCACAGACACCTGCCCCTATGAAAGAGAAAGAGGAAAAAAAGTAAGTGTGTGTGTGGGGAGGGGGGGGCAGCATTAGCACATCTCTGGTGTTGATTTAGAAATCCTGGCTGCTGGTTGTAGCAGATGCCCAAGCAGCATAAATCCAAGTAGCATCTGCCTGGGAAGATGCTTCCAGAGGACGCTCAACAAAAAAGCACCTGATTTAAGCTCTTTTTGGGATAAATGGTTGGAGGTTACAATTCTGTAGCAGAACCATAGCTCAACTAGATCTGGAAACTGAGGTGGGGGGGGGGGCAAGGGCTGTAAACACCCACGGATTGGTCTATCTGACGCCATGAATCTGGAGCCTGTATTCAGATGAGCTCAGGAGAGTTGTGCTGAGAGCTATGGAAACATCGGATTATTAAGAATTTATTTTTAAAGCATTAGTAAGAAAACAAGTTGCTTTGGGGTCTAGTGAGGGCCCAGCTGGTTTTGTTAGTGCTGTATCTGGAGAGCTCAGAGCTACCCAAGCTCCAAGCGTTAGCCATTGGCTGTTGCTACAGAACTAACCAACAATACTCAGTGACTTTAAAACACCTGTTAACTTTCCAAGAGTTTACTAGAATCTCAGCTCCATTTTAGATTCCTTGTGGCCAACTGATGGGTCAACTGTAGACTAACTGACAGGGTTGCTTTCCTGAAAATGAGAACTCTCCAACATGGAGGGGAAGCGCCAGCTGTCTCCCAAGGTTTAGCTCACAATTCTTCCACTCATTTCTGCCACACTCTGCTTTCTCAAGCGAGGGACCAGAAAAGCACAGGCTTGGAAGATGGAGAGGCAGACTCTGCCCCTCCCAGAGAGAAAGCTCCTAAGTCACATAGCAAGGCCCGACCGGTGCTGGAAGCAGCTAAACACAGCACTCACTGCTTTTATTGGTCTCATAGGACTTCCTCCTGAAGTGAATATTGTTACTTTAATAACTATCTAATGGCTGAGGAGATGGTTCCATGGGTAAAGTGCTTGCTAGGAAAACAGGAGGACCAAAGCTTGGATCCTCACTGACCACATAAAAGCTGACACGCCTCTGTAACTCCAGCACCGGGGTTGGGGCAGAGACAGGAAGAGCGCAAGGACTCACTGGCCAATCAGTGGGGTAGAAGTGGTGGGCTTCATCTTCAAGGGGAGACCTTGTCTCAAAAAACTGAGGTGCAGAGTAATAGAGGAAGACACTGGATATCATCCTTCTGCATGCACATACATATATATGGGTACATGCACCTGTGCATATATGTGAACACACACACCCCACACCCCATACACATACATACATACATACATACATACATACATACATAGGTACATGCACCTATGAGTATATATGAACACACTCCATACTCACTCATACACCACACCACACACACCACATACATCCCACATACACACTCTCTCACACACACTACACCACACACACACACACACACACACACACACACACACACACACACTACATCCCCCACATATACCATACACAGACATACACACCATATATATATATATATATATATATATATATATATGTGTGTGTGTGTGTGTGTGTGTGTGTGTGTGTGTGTGTGTACAACACACCCACACACATACACCATACAGACATCCATACACCACACACACACAACCTAAGAATAGCTAGAGAGCTATAGAAGGAAAGTATAAGTTTAGGTGACTTATAAAGAATCAATGTGGGGCTGAAGAGGTAGCTCAGCCATTAAGAGCACCGACTGCTCTTCTAGAGGTCCTGAGTTCAATTCCCACCAACCACATGGTGGCTCACAACCATCTGTAATGGGAACTGATACTCTCTTCTGGTGTGTCTGAAAACAGCCACAGTGTACTCATATAAATAAATAAATAAATAAAATCATTTTTTTAATAATAAATCTTTAAAAAAAATCAGTGTTCATGGAACGCTGAAGGCCAGAAAAGCCAAAGTCAAGCTCCAGCAGATCTGATGTCTGGAGCTCCTGCTTCCAGTTTCACAGAAAGTCTCCACATGGAGAAGGAAATATCTCTTATGAAAGATACAGACCCAAATCCTGAGGGCTCCACACTTCCAACTCAATGGCTTCGGAAAGCCTGACCACCAGCACCACTGCCCTGCAGATATGGGAGAATCAGTCAAACCGCAGCCTGTGCTGAGTGGGCAGAGTTTATCCTGCATAAGCATGCTATTATACACGGATCGTGAGGCAACAGCTTCTTACCTGCTTCAGCTAAGGCAACTGTCCGAGGGAGTGTTAGTCTCCATTTGGCTTAAATTCATGTGTCTATAAATTTGCCCTTAGCTGACATGAGGTGATTCAGAGTCTATATTTATCCTCCATGATATGAATATTCATAATTTTACTGTAGACGTTTCAATGCACTTAATTACAGGCTGGGGCCCCAGGCCCCACCAGGGGGTTTTATATAACACATGGTATGTGCACTGAATATCTTTTTTAAACCTTTAAACTCAGAAATCTTAAACACAGATGCCTTAAGGGTTTCGGCTAAGGAGTCTTGTATAAATTTATTGACATATAAACTATAAATAATATTTGAAATGGGTATCTTTAAAAATCTCTAGGAACATCTTCAATGCCAATCCCTACTTTCCTTGGTACTTAAAAATATACAGCCAACAACTCAATCCTATCCTCTCTCCAAAGCCCTACTGACATTCATTGGGTCATCAAAAAGGAGGAGGCATTACATAAAAGCAGAACCAATTGGAAAGAAGGGGGGATTAAAAGAATGGGTGGGGGACATAGTATATGTGATCAAAACACATTACATATGTGTGTATGTATATGTATATCTGTGCTGAAGATTAGGGAAATTAATTATGTATAAGTAACACACAGTAACTTTTAAAATGAAATAAAAAATGGGTAGAACTTAGTTTCCCTCCTCTTGCACAAGAACTCACTTCAATGAGTATAATGCAAGAGGAGAAGTGGTCGGTCAGTGACAAGGTTAGGTTCTAGCCAGGCTGCATTCTCTGCCATGGGTGATGCTCTCTTCTGCCCTGGGGAAAGGCTGCTGCTATATGATAAGCTGCCCAGCTGAGATCATGAAGGGACCCTTCACCATCTGTCACTGGGGAATGCAGGTCCTGAGGTCAACAGCTCCCAAGGACCTCAGGCTTATCCATGATCATGTGAGTTTACAAGTGCATCCTTCAACCTCAGCTGAGCTTTTAAAGGAAATTCCAGCCCAGGGCTGGAAGCCTTCTGAGATAATAGATAATAGATTTTTGTTGTTTTAAGGTACTGAATTTGGGATATTAATTCATGTGTGTTCTTGTGTACAAATGCACATCTGTGTTTGAATCCATCTGCACATTTGTTTGGATGTTGAGGCCGGAGATCAGCCTTCAGTGCTATTCTTAAGGGGGACTCCACCTTGTTTTTAAACCCTCTCCCACTGTCCTGTCACTCAGCAAATACTCTAGGCTCTTCAGTGAGCCCCAGGAATCTTCCAGTCTCTGTCTCCCCAAATCTGGAAGTACAAGTATACACCACTATGCCCAGGAGTTTCACATTAGGTCCAGGGCTCAAGCTTAGGGAGGTCCCCCTGCTTCCAAGGCAGGCTCTGTACTGAATGAGCTATCTTCCAACACCAGCCCTCGGTGCTTTGTTTTTTGTTGTTGTTGTTGTTGTTGGTGGTGGTGGTGGTGGTGGTGGTGGCTGCGGTTTGTTTGTTTGTTTTACCATAGTCCCCAACCTTTTTTCTCAACACCCTTTCAAGTAAAGCCTCTTTTGTTTCAGATGTCTTTGCTATTTACCTTCCTTTGGTGAGGGAGGAGCCAAGTGAGTCTATTTGGTATTGCTTTCACACCACAGAACACAGACTGGCTCAAGAACAATGGCCATAGAGCCAAGGATGGAATGGGAGGAAGGGGAAACTCTTATGCAAGTAGGACCAGATAAGCCAAGAGGATTTGAGCTCAGTATTAATAAATAACTTGCAGTGCTTCAACATGTCCAAAGCTCAAAGAGGCAGCCTGGACACCTTCCTCTCCTCTCCAGGTGAATACCAGGACTCCTAGCTCTAGTCTCTAACACATCCCTCCCTCTATCCTCAGTTACTGTCAGCTCAACATGTCCTCCCATTTCCTCTACCTGCCCCTGTGAGTACATTCTAAACTCTTAGCATTAGGAATAAGTAGAAAGGGGACAGTGTACAGTCCATCTTTTCCCCCAATATCTTAAATGAATCTTTACACCTATGGTTAGTTTTAACTGTCAACTTGATAGAACCTACAACCACTTGAGAAGAGAGCCTCAAGGAGGGAGGGATTGTCTAGATGAGATTTGCCTATTGGTGTGTCCATGAGAGGTTGTCTTGATTCTATTCATTCATGTGGGAAGATCCAGTCCACTGTGGGTGGCACCATTCCCCAGGCTTGGGTTCTGAATTGTATATGAGTAAAGAAAGAGAACAGAGGAGTAAACATCCTCTGCTCATAACTGTGTATGTGAGTATCTGACTCAAGTTCCTACCTTGATGTCCTCTCAATGGTGGATGGTAATTTTGTAATGTAAGCCAAATAAATCCTTTCCTTCTGATTTTAAAAGATTTATTTGTTTTTATTTTATGGGTATGAGTATTTTATCTGTATATATTAGACACTGTGCACCATGTAAATAATGCCTTATGCTCACAGAGACCAGAAAAAGTTTCAGATTCTCTGGAAATGGAGTTCCAGATAGTTGGAAGCCACCATGTGGATGCTGGGAACTGGATGCAGGTCTTCTGCAAGAGCAACAAATATCCTCTACCACTGACCTGTCTGTCCATTTCCAACTCTTACTTTCTTCAATTTTCTTTTGCCAGATTATTTTATCATAGTAATATGACAGAAAATGGAAAATTTTGCAAACACATACACACACATACATACAGAGAGAGAGAGAGAGAGAGAGAGAGAGAGAAAGACACACGCATGCGCACACACACTCACACAGACATATAGACCACACACAGGTACACATATACACATACACACATACACACACATGCATATGCTCATGCATACTCACACAATACACACACATACCTACACACATACCACATACACCACATATACATATACACACAGATACACATACATGCACATACACCTACACACACATGCAAATGCACACATACAAACACATAAATACACACAGACACAAGAACCAATGGTTCATAGTGAGATTTCTACTCCTCCTCAGCTCCTTCAATAAGGTAACATAGGTGTCTTAATTAGGGTTTTACTGCTGTGAACAGATACCATGACCAAGGCAAGTCGTATAAGGACAACATTTAATTGGGGCTGGCATACAGGTTCTGAGGTTCTGTTCATTATCAAGGCAGGAGAATGGCAGCATCCAGACAGGCATGGTGCAGGCAGAGCTGAAGAGTTCTACATCTTCATCTGAAGGCTGCTAGTGGAAGACTCAGTTCCAGGAAACTAGGGTGAAGATCTTAAGCCCACACCCACAGTGATACAGCTACTCCAACAAGGCCACACACCTCCTAATAGTGCCACTCCCTGGGCCAAGCATATACAAACCATCACAATAGGAAAAAAAAATAACCAAAAGTGTTCTTAGTTTTAAGAGAACAAAGACAGCTCCCCTCATTCTGGGGTGGTGAGCATGTGCTATAAACTCTTTCCAGAAAGTGATTTACCTACAAGTTCAGAAAGAACTTATAGCTCTACCCTATGAATCCAGCTTGCAGGGATATTGGGCCTTCAGCAGAGATCTTAATACAGATCTCAAACAAGACACCAGTTACAACATTAAGCTTGCTTACAGCTGGTGACTGCAACTCTAGACACCCAGCAGAGGGAATTACAAGAGAAAGTGGGTTCAACTAATTAGAACATAACCATCCCATACATGTTAGGAAACATGAAAATTTTTAGTGCTGTGAGAGAATGCCTATGATATAGTATAAGGTATGACCTATTAATGTGTATTTTTTTCTTCATTCTAATTGTATGTATGGCTCATAATTTCTATAGAACTTGAATTATTTTTGCATTCATCTAAGGATTAGCATTCTCAATGAAAACCAGGAAGAAATGTAAAGGGAATAATCTGAAAGCAACATTTAAGACTCTTGTTAGAATTCTCCTTGACCTAGGCATGGTGGCACACTCAGATCTCTGAGGCTGAGGGGATCTGGTCCAAAACAGTCAGGGCTAACAAAGGAACCCTAGCTTGGAAAACAAAAACAAAACAAGAATACAAACCAGGATTTTCTTTATTGGCCTAGTGGGATGGCACCCTGGCACCAAGGTGGTTCTAAAGAAAACAAAAACCAGCTGACAAGAAATTTGCCCCCAGGCTCACCTGCCTCCTTTCCCCAGCTTCTGAGGATAGCTGTGTCTGTCAGGAAGGCCAACTGAAACAAGGAAACAAGGAACGGCGCCTGTTCTTTAGTGGACAGTGAGAAACTGCATTCCACACCCTGGGATGGCTTGAGTGTGGTTTGTCTCCAAAATTCAATCGGAATGTGACTAGTATTGTGTTGGTTGGTGCTGGAATGTGGCGGGCTTTAAGTGCTGATTAGGTCTTTAAGTGGATCAATGATATTTTTGCAGAAGGCTTGTTTCCAGGAGAGTGGGCTGCTATAAAGCAGGGCCAACCCTCCAGTTCTCTCCCCTCAGGGTATCTACTTGCCTTTCTGCCTCGGCTGTGAGCTGCTCAAACTAGAGACCTTCTATATAAGGTAGAGAGCTGTGGGGCAACGAGTTACGTGCAGACAGCCTGGTTTCTCAGTCGAGGCTTGAACCCTGGGAGAACCTGATGGGTGGTAATTCCCACCTACATGGGACAGCAGGCGTTCGACCATGTCTCCTGGACCCCTGGCTCCTGTCGAAGTTTCCACCCCCACAGCCCCCAAAGGAGAGGAATGGCTATCAGCCCCGTAGGAAGAGCACCAAGCCTTCCCACATGCAAATAAGGTTTCCCCCAAACTCTCAGTCCAAGCCAATGACAGGTGCCTGCTGTCAAACCCTGAATCACCCCCAGAACTGTATATAAATCCATGCAGGGAATTAAAGGTATGCAAGAACTATTCCTTCGTCTGAGTCTTTTGTTCCTAGAGCTGTATGTAACACTTGGGAAGAGATCTTCTCTCCGGACGAGCCACCCAAGGTCCCATCACACTCCTCACTGGATTGTCGGCTTTTTATTGGCTCAGCCTGACTCAACTCAGTTCAGAGAGTCTTGGAGTTACCTAGCGACTTAGAAGGCATGGCAGAGCCTTCCTCTCCCTGTCTGCACTCACTTCCCTTGGCTGGAAACTTCCCACCCAGCCTGGACAGAGATCTCCATGGAAAACCTCTGGTACCCAGGCCCACAGAGAGTGGTCAAGAAAGATGTCTACCTACCTACACACACACACACACACACACACACACACACACACACACACACACAAGCCTTTGCTCAAGAGAAGAGGATGAAGAAATCTTTCAAATGTGCTCCTAAATCTTACAGCCTGTGTTGAGCTGAAAGTAATGAATCCTAAGAGGAGCCAACCCACAGGACCCATCAGCATCCTGCTTCTTGTATGCCAGCCCTGGAGCAGGCAGAGATTCATGGGAACTTCAGGGGACCAGGACAGAACACTGAGTAAACTCTGTGTGTGTCTTCAAGAAGATGAGTGATGCTTCTAGGTCAGCACGGGTGCATGATGGGTCACACTGCCACCTTTCCACGGCATGCACCTGCATGCTGGAGAAGCATCAACACCAGGAGAGGCTCTCTGCCCTGGAGCTGCACAGGAAGCAGTCAGTCCTGCCCAGTCTTCTCCATGCTGATCGTGGGTATGCAGTCCTCATTTGGAGCAAATGTGTGTGGCCAGAGGGAATAAATGGGAGTGCCACAAATATCTCAGGCTATTCTAAAGCCATGACGACAAAGGCCTGGTTTGCAGACTCTGGGGCCTCCAGGGGCAGGACAGGAAAAGGAGGAGCTAGGAACCACAGGAAGGAGCTGGCTCAGGGAACCTCAAACACACCCACAGCCTGAGTGTTCCCCTAGGGAATCAGGACTGCCAAAGGACCCAGCTTTTCAAGACAGGCCAGGAACCAGGGATTTATGGGAAATGTTCTCTTTTAAATATAAAAAACCCCACTAATACCTGTAGGAGCAAACAAGGTATGTAAGTGCCAAAATCTGGTCTGGTCTGCCAATCCCCTCCACACACACAGCACTATACTTGAGGTCAGAAGACAAGAGCTGCCGAGGGTGAAGAGGTCGGCCTGCTGTGAAGAGGTCGGCCTGCTGCAGGCAAGGGCAGCTACCCACTGTGGGTGCCGACTTCCAGCTTTGAGCTTTTGAAGCTGCAGGGCAGACAGAAGACCTCCCTAAGAGAACGGAGCAGAGAAGTGGGTCTAGCCTTCCCTTTCCATCCCCTACAATGGGAGCTGAGAAGACAGAGTGTGAGAAAGCGGTAGGCACTGGATGCTGCCGAGGTGGCACACATGAGTGACAGTATCTCAGGAAGAAACAATGACTAGGGTGAGGTTACCTTCCATGGGATTTGAGAAGTTTCAGAAGATCTTGAATTGCTCTTGACTTGTGATTTACTTTATGATACCCAGGCAGGTGCTGATAATGGCAGAAATATATCCATTAGTGTTAGGGGACACCACTCCCCAAATCACTCCAAAAAACATGGGCAGACTCCTAGCTAAGGTTGGAATTGTGACGTCTACAGAAGTAGGTGGTTTGGGAAGAAGATCAGACAATTTGTAAGGAAGAGATGCACTGGAGGTAGGCGCTGCCTGGTGACAGACTCGAGGAAGACCTCAGGAAGAGGAAAGAGACATGGTAGAAAGATGGTATCATGTCCTGCCTCTTGCATGTCTCCCGTTGTCTCTGGGTCAGTCCTGAATCAGAACCAATATCCCTACAAGTTAACGAGTGTTGTAAAATGTGGTGTATTTCCGGGACATCCTGTTTTTTTGTTGTGTTTTGTCTTGTTTTGTTTTTTGTTTTTCTGAAGAAGAAATAAATTTTATGTTCTAGGTTAAGAATGAAATGTTGAAATACTGTATGACTGAATCGATAAGATGCTATGGAGACCTAGGCAGTTGGGAGTGACCTGTTTGCCAACCAGAAATTCTTTTTGCTCTATCTGAGAATGGAGGGGAAGCTTTTTCTTGTTGTCCTCAGGTCTGATTGTGTGCTGAGACTCTCTGAAAAAAGTCAGATGTGAGAAACACTGTTTAAAGCCATGGGAACTCACCCACAGTTCTCAGTAGGGTGTATCTTATGTCACTGGAGCTGAAGAGATGGCTAGGTCGAGACCCCTTTGAGGGTCAAATGAGCCCTTTACAGATATTTACATTATGATTCATAACAATGGTGAAATTACAGCTATGAAGTAGCAACAAAAATAATTTTATGGTTGGGGGTCACAGCATCAGGTCACACCTGGTCCCTGGCATTGCCAATAGAAGGAAAAAGCCAGCAAGCTTTTCAGTACCAAAACCCATTCCAAAGGCAGAGACCTCACCCCTTCTCCCATGGGAGTGGCCCATCCTGGGAAAAATATTGTCACCTGCAACATAGAAACAATGCAGGGGCTGCCTGATAGACTAGTATGGTCATCCAGAAGAACAGTATTTAGAGAAAGGATTAACAGACAAAGCCTTTGGGGAGGAACTTTCCCCAAAGGAAGAGAGCCAGGAAGGTCAGGGGAGGTCTTAATCATCAGAGGAAGCTGAGTCCAGGCTTCATGACCCTGATCCAGCCCACGCATTCAGCCAGAATTCTGGAGAGAGAAGACTGAGCCAAGACAAAAAGAGATGTACTCATCACAGAACAGTTTAGACTTGTGGTACAAAGAGGAGAATCGCCCTGGCACCCAGGAACCTCAACACTCTTGGGGCCAGCATACCAGGCAGGCTGAGCAGCAAGAGTCAAAGCAGCAGTGGGCAAAGCCTGGCACAGGAAATAAGGTAAGACAGAGGAAATAAGAGTCTCTTGGGATTCTGGGCTGGGAACATCAGATACTGGGAATGACCAAAAGGTGTGGGAGTGAGTCAGACCAGGACTTAGCTTTTACATTACATAAGCTGCAGGGGGCATCAGCAATGATGAGATCCCAGGATCCCCCCTTGTGATATTATTGACAGTAGGTCCTCCATGCTTAGAAGCGTCTTCTCTTTTACTTAATAGTTCAGTGATCAGAACATACCTTCTCTGTAGTAACACTGATACTGTCTGCAGACACTTTTCAAAAATCTCACCTCCTGTAGCCTTTTTACCCCCACAGAATCTGAGTGTTTGTAGTAGTAGATAGCTTCCTCAAAGTAAGACCTCCTGAGGAAACTTAAAAAACAAAACAGAAAATGTCAAGTTGCCATAACGGTAGACAAGACCAGATGGGTCTATGCCCAGCCCAACCCTCAGGCTCAAGTCTGGCCTAAGAATTCTACAGAAAAGATGGGGGTGGGGGGGAACTTTGAAACACAAATATGCTTGTGATTGTTAGTTTCAATTACCAACTGGGCATGGTCTAGAACCATCTGGGACAAAAGTCTCAATGAGGGAGTATCTAGACCAGATTGGTCTGTGGACATGTCTGCTACTGGCAGCAGGGTGAAGAGGTAGTGGTGGAATCTTATTTACTAATGTTAATTGATTTGACAGGACCCAGCCCACTGTGGGTGGTGTCATTTCCTAGGCTCTGTGCTAAGTGCAGAGAATGGGCTGAGTATTGATAAGCATGCATGCATGCATGCATTTCTCTCTGCACTTGACTGTGGACATGATATGAGCAGCTGCTTCAATTCCCCGCCTTGATGGACTGTTACCTGGGATTGTAAACTAAAACACTCTCTCCCTTATGTGGCTTCTGTTGGGTATTATATCATAGCTGGAGAATGAAAGTTAGGCAAAGATCATGCTGTGAGGGTGGAAGCAGACAAAAGATGGGTCTGTACCCAGCCCAACCCTCAGGCTCACGTCTGGCCTAAGAATTCTACAGAAAAGACTGGGACTTTACTCTTCTGCAGCATTTGATAATAATAAAAAAAAAAAAACCCTCCGTGGTAAGTAAGAAAAGAGGCCCCACGGGAAAGGCTCAAAACAAGCTCACCATACAG
The DNA here is from genome assembly GCA_902729485.2 of Mus minutoides. Classification (NCBI taxonomy): domain Eukaryota; kingdom Metazoa; phylum Chordata; class Mammalia; order Rodentia; family Muridae; genus Mus; species Mus minutoides. The sequence goes on along the minus strand of LR749630.1, from coordinate 1,196,462 downwards.
GTCAATGCAGAAGCTCACATCAGATCATCTGCTAGCTTAGGATGCAGTGGTGGAGGGCAAAGCTACCCAACCCTGGAATGTCTTGCTCCCCCAGTCAGTGTGTCAGCCTCTAGCCAGCTCTGACACTTCATGAATATTCATGAACATTGTCTCAGTGCATTCAGAGTATCCTTGAGTTTACGCTCTGCCTCTATATTTCCCCGTGTTCCCACCCTACCCCCCCCAAGTCAAGTTAAATAAGGATGTAGCCTTTACACTTTTCAAAAATATTGCATTTAATTCTATTATTATCTTGCCCTTCCCTCCCCCAAATACTGATTTCTATCGGGTTATTCCTAACTATATCTGGTAGCACTGTCACAATGTCCCTGATGGAAATGTCAGATGGAGTCCTCTATCTCCCATGCACACTGGCATTGTAGCACTGATCTGACTCCCAGGAGTGAGGAATCTCACTAGTTTCTGAATGGAGAGTCAGTACAGAAGATCGCATAGCAGAAACTCAGAATGACACATGCCTAACTGGACCACAGCTCTGTTGCTTTGGCCTGGGGAAAAGTACTCATTTGGGTGTCTTAAGAGGTTTTCTGGGGGCTTACTGAGGGATCACACTCATGACAGCTTCCAATCTGTGCCAGAACCCACAGCTTAAAGCAGCCCAAATTTGCCCTCTTATGAGTCTGAAGTTGAACGTCTAGCTAAAGCAAAGATGTCAGAAGGGCTTGTCACTCCTGAAGGCTCAAAAAGATAATCTGGTTCCTTGCCTTCCCAAAGCTTGGAAAGGTGTCTTGGGGTTTTACTGCTGTGAACAGACACCATGACCAAGGCAACTCTTATAAGGACAGCATTTAATTGGGGCTGGCTTGCAGGTTCAGAAGTTCAGTCCATTATCATCCATGCAGGGAGTATGGCAGCACCCAGGTAAGCACGATGTAGGAGATGCTGAGAGTTCTACAGCCTCATCTTCAGGCTGCTAGCAGAATATTGGTTTCCAGGCAGCTAGGATAAGGGTTTTACAGCTCACACCCACAGTGACACACCTATTCCACCGAGGTCATACCTTCTAATAGCGCCACTCCCTGGACCTGGCATATACAAACCATCACAAAAGGCTACAGCTATCCTTGGCTATGCTGGTTCCTTGCTCTCCAAAGCCTTTGGGGCCACAGAACCCATCTCATATCATAGCATTCTGAGTTCTACCTGCAGCTCCCACTTATAAGGAGCCTAGTATTACCTTGGGTCTGTCCAGAAAATCCAGTCATCTCTCTATTTTAAGGCTGATTAGCACACCAATTCCACCTTTATCCTTAATCCCCTCTTACCATGCAAAGCATGTGATCACAAGTTCTAGGGATTGAGAACATCACCTTCATTCTCTCTCTGCACTTGCAGCTGTGGATGTGACTGGCGGCTGTATGGTTTGATGAAGAAGGAGCATACAGTGCTGGCCAAGTGCCTAGTGCTTCCTCTAATAACAGGCATCACCAAGATACACAGTGTTCTGCAAGACCTGCATGCTTTCTCTTGATGTGATGAAATATCCAAATATCCCCAAAGCTACTTGGGGAGAGAAAAAAAAAAAAGACTGTATTTGGCTTACACATCCTGATCATAGCCCATCTTTGATGGAAGCCCAGGCAGGAACTCAAGACAGGAATCTGGAGGCAGGAAGCAGAGGCCATGGAGGAACTTTGCTTACTGCCTTGTTTCTCCAATGGCTTACCCAGCCTGCTTTTTATACACCTCAGGACCACAGGCACCAACCACACCGGGGTGAGCCCTCCCACTTCAATCATTAACCAATAAAATGCTCCCACCAACTGGGTTACAAGCCAATCTGTTGGAAGCATTTTCTTAATTGAAGTTCCCTCTTCTCAGATGAATCTGGCTTGTGTTCAAGTTGACATAAAACTAACCAGCATACCCCAGAAAGATTCTAGCTAATGCTGCCACACAGACTGTCATCCTTAAGTCATAGCAATCATCTTCCAGGGTTCAGCCAACCTCTCTTGTACCTTGCATAGAATAAAAATAGCCAAGACTCAGCGTCCAAACTCCTGTGACTTTTCACTCCAGACACAGGGAGGGAGGACACATTGTCACGCTCCTACTAGAACTCAAGAGTCCAAGAGAGCAGGAGCATTCCCTTGATACTGAAATCAAGTTTCAAAGCACCCAAGAGCAGACTCCCCTTCTGGGGAATACAGAATAAACTAGCCTCACTCTCAGGAGACAGCTGTGTGGCACATCTCGCTACCCCACATGGATATGAGTTGTCCCTTCTTCATTCTCCACAAGTCTCTTTGTGACAACCATCTCCATGGTTCTGGGAGCTTTTCCTCAAGCTGTCCTTGTCCTTCAGAACCTCAGCAATCATGAACTGACACCTAACTTCCGAGTATACACTGTCCTAAACCATCTACGGTAGAACGCACAAGGGGAGAGGGGCTGTTGACATGTGCACAGCTCCTCGGTGTTCTGAATCAACATAGCTGCACAACTTGGACAATATTAAATATGAAGGAAGACTATGCACTATGAGATCAGGAGCTCAGAGACAGCTGCTTCTTTCAACAGGCGCTGCAGTGCAAGTCAGGCATGGTGAGCATATCTAAACCCCAGCAATGGGGAGGTAGGGGCAGGATGATCTAGAGTCCAAGGGCATCATCATCATCCCCTGATGTATGGTGAGTTCAAAGACAACCTGAGCTATATGAGACTCTTACTTAAAAAATAACACCATCACCCAAAACCAACAAAAAAGCAAGTTTGCATTAATACTCCTGCTACTCACAACCATCTGTAACGGGATCCAATGCATTCTTCTAGTGTGTGTCTGAAGACAGCCGCAGTGCACTCATATAAATAATAAATCTTGAGAAAAAAGGCACTTAATAGAATAAAAATTTCTACTTTTTTAAAGATTTATTTATTTAACATATGTGAGTGATCTATTTCATGTACACCTGCACACCAGAAGAGCGCATCAGATCTCTTTACAGATGGTTGTGAGCCACCGTATGGTTGCTGAAAACTGAACTCAAGACCTCTGGAAGAGCAGCCAGTGCTCTTAACTGCTCAGACATCTCTCCAGCCCTGAATACAAATTTCTAAACGTGATTAATTATATGTGGTATTTTCTTTATGATGAAGCAATGGTTGGGAAAGGTTTAACATTTTTTCCAACCTTTAGTAGTCTACCCCAAATTTCTTTGTGACTTTGTGTAGCTTAATGACTGGATGTTTCTAATCCTTCCCACTGCTAGCAAACACTCCCCTCTCGTACTCCTGAGTTACCATCTTTTCAAATCTATATTTAATCTCTGCTTCCTCAAACAAAGCTGGGGAAATGGCCTGTGTGGCCACTTTCCCTGGTTCTCACACGTCAGCAGGCCTTCAGGTCTGGTCTTTCTTCTTCCCTATCCGATCAGTCTCAGTCTCCTTCCTCTATCCCAGTTCCTATCTCAAAGTCCCACCTCAATGTACCTGCCCAGCCATTGGCTGTTGGCTCTTTATTGATCAATCAAAAACCAATTGGGGACAAGGACCTTCAGCATTTGGACATGCAGATTCTGATTTTGGGGGCCAGATTAATTCAAAGCATGAGAACCAATTCCCAACAACTTTGAACTTCACAATACTGTTCTCAATTCTTATCATTAGACATCATCTTCAGAGTATAAAATTTAGTTTCGCCATTTTCCATCATTCCTATAACCTCATATTCGCAGATGGTACCCTTGGCACTTTCAATGATGCCTCGTAGATGGTACCCTTGGCACTTTCAATGAGGCCTCGTTCACAGAGTGGCAAACTTCCATTTCCCTTCTCCATGTATACTGTCAACTCATTAACATTGAACTCATAGCCAACAACACCTATCTCTCATCTGAAGCTTACTACACACATCTATTTTCTCCTGAGGGCACATCACAGGCTTCTTCCACCAGACAGCTCCTCAGGACTGCATGTGGGGGTCAATTCAAATACAGATCTCAGCAATAAAACACTCAAAACTTCAGAGAATGTGGCACAAATAAGGAACAGCTAATTGGCAGTATTGAGAGCTGCAGCAAGATGCAGAGTCACCTTGTTTTACCTCAGAGCAAAGCATGTTGGAAAATCAAAGGTTGGCTGTTCTACACACCCTCTGAGAACAACTAACAAACGAACAACTGCAGCTATTGACTTTGGAGTCTGGAGAGTGTTTTAATGAATAGATGAGTTTGCAAAAGCAAGGAATATGGAATGAGGGTTAGTACTATCAGATGCTACCTCAAGAGTGGGCTGTGGGTCATGTCAACTGGTATCCAGGTATAGCCTCTCCAAGGTGGTGGTCTCAGGGAATGACTACTTAGTTCTGATTTTCTTTTTTCAAATTAGGTGTGGTTCCTATGTCCAATATCTATAATTACATCAAATATCACTATGTATCCTTAGCCAAACTGAAGACTGGGAGAACTCTGAAGTGTGTTTTGTGGGGGAATCTTAGTAACAAACTACCTTGTGAACTGGAGAGATGACAGCTGAGAGGGCAGAGCCTTTGCTGCCCAAGTGTGAGGACCAGAGTTCAGATCCCCAAGAGCCATGCATATGTCAGAAAAACATAGCAGCCCACAGACATAGCAGCCCAGCCTAGAGACATACCTCCTCCAACAAGGACACAACTACTGCAACAAGGACACACCTACTCCAACAAGGACGCACCTCCTAATCCCTCTCAAGTAGTGCTACTCCCTGATAACCAAGCATTCAAATATATAAGCCTATGGGGCGGGGGAGGGGGGGTCATTCTTATCCAGACCACCACAAACAGCAAGAATCCATTTAGGAAACAAGCCCACCACCACCTCCTTCCCCTAGCTTACACAATCCTAAATTCTACCCAATTAGAAAGTTGTTGCCACATACTCCATTTATAAAAAGGACCAAATCGTTTGACACCTCGCTTAGATACTCTCAATTATGCTGGAACATTGGACCTAGCCCAGAATGGTCTAGGAAACTGGGACTCCCTACCTATGGAGGTACTGTAAGAAAATGTAAACCCAGCAACATCTTCAAGGCTGGTTTGGTTGTAATGAATTGTATCTTGCCAATTATGATACAAATTGCTTCCAGAGGACACAAGCTGAACTCTTCCCTGTAAAGGCACATTGAGCAGACCTTAATTGGCTCACAAACTCCTGCAAACTATCTGAGAGATCTGTCACCTGGGCAGCTTACTTTTGTAAGAAACTAATGATGTGTCCACAGTGACTAACGACCACTGTGCTGGGGGGGGGCAGGGGAATAAGGTGATTCTTGCAACAGAAGTGATTCTTGCAGCAGTCTATTTAAATGTATTACCCTTGACTCTTTCTCTAACTTGACCACATCTGGGCCTTATTTGCTATTGTCATTCTGTCTTCTAAAGGGCTAGGTTTGAACTTCAAGCCCTCACCTCTGGAGAAGTAACAACTCTAAGCAGGTATATCAAGGCAGAAGCAGGTAGTCCTCTCTCCATTTCTATGCTCAGCTCTCTCAACACCAAGTCAATCAACTTCTAAGACTGTTGATCAACAGCAAGAGAGAGTTTTTCTGGCATGCCAGATACTCAAAGGCACAGTTTTATTTCAGACTTGGTCTGACCATCCCTCCTCTGCATGTAGACACGGCCTACATTATTTTGTCCTGCTTGCCAAAGATGCTGCTGTTATCACAATACTGCTTGGTGTCTTTTGTGGAGCTGTGCTGGAATCTGAGTCCCTTGGCATTGCCTGCAGTACATCCTGTGTTTACATGTGCACAATGTATGTGTGTGCAAGGCTTCCTGAGGACAAGAGATTCAGGCATTCCTCAGACTCTCAGAGGGATCACTTGAGACTGGAGAAAGGTCATGGCTGGCTGGAGAGAGGGGTCAGCCATTAAGAATACGTGTTGTCTATCATGAGGAGCAGAGGTTGCACGCCAGTACCGTACCCATGTCAGGAAGCTCTCAAATGTCTGCAACTCCAGCTCCAAGGGATCTGATGCCTTCTACCATCCCCCATGGACTGGCACATGCGTGCGCGCACACACACACACACATTTAAAAAAAAATAGAGAAAAGTCAAAACACTTGTGCCTGCTTCAAAAGGAATATCATTCCATGGGCAGATGGATATGTCTATGCTATATTTTATATGCACATAAAAACTGTGGCCTGTCCCCAAAATGTCAGAGCCAATCTCCACCTTCACTTTCCTCTGACATGTCCCATGTACACAAGCCTCTTCATGTTTACAGGCCTCCCCCTAACTTTTTTCTGTATCTGACTCCGTCCCTACTGGCACAGATTCCACTGGGACTTAAAGGATCCCCAACTCCTCTTCCTTGGCCCTTTAACAAGGTTAGTACACCTCCCATTGCAGAAAACCCTCCCTACCCTTACCCTGCTCAGGGATTGAAATAAATTAACACCACCTCCTCTGTGTTTCAGGAAACTGAAGGCTCCATCTTCTACTATCTGCTTGGGTGAAGAATATTTTATGGCAAGAAGTGGGGAAATGGACATTGTACAAAAATAAAACCAAAACTGCATTTCCAAGATGTCCCTCTTAAGATTTAATGACACATAAACCTGACTTTAAAGTTCCCACAGCTTTGCACGGGATAAATGTTCATGACAGGACCTGGTAACCAGGACGGTTGGGAGACTGTGCTGGCCCTGGGTTAAACCACAGCAGAGGTTCTGAAAACTGGTCCTTCAATCTGTGATCCTCAGTCACGACACCAAATTCTTTGAAAAAGCTCAGAGTAACTGAAGTATATGCTTATGGGGGGCGGGAGTCCTCAAAACTCTGTACACGAGGTGACTCTCTTAACTCCTTGACCTGATTTTCTCTGTAAATATTCACATAAATAGCAAGCTTTTATGATATAAACCACTTCCAAGTCAAACAGACTATGTTTAAAATCAATGAGACCCCAGTGCTGGGGTGTTAGTTCAATTAGGAAAGTAAATGTGCCCATACTACATAAAATCCAGGCAAGGCCAAGCCTGACTGTCATTCTCACTCAGGGGAAGGAGAGACAGGAAATTCATATGGCTAGCCAACCACTCAGGACAACCTGGGTAGACAACTGATTTCCCTAAGTGTACTTTTTGGCTATTTTATTGGGTTTGTACGTCTACACATTTCTTCCATCCCAATCTTTTCTAACTCCCCAATACTAGTTGAGAAAGAAGGTTAGAGGGGAAAGGGGTATAGATACCTTTAGACTACTTCCTGCTGATGAGGGGCATCGAGTTCCATGGGAAAGTCCAATCTTTGTCGTCAGGACAGCTGCAACCAACAAACAGCAAAAACAACAGCAACCGCAAAGCAGCAGCAGGAACCAGCAGACGCAGCAGCCTCCACCACCCCTGGGCCTCTGGGCCCCTGGGCCTCTGGGCCTCTGGCATTTTTATACCCTCTCAAAAGTCCCCCATAATCCAAACATAAACTATCTTCAGCTGGCAGAATCATACCCCTTCCAGGGCAGGAAACAATCCTAGTCGGCTGCTGTGATAATCTGAAGCAGCCCATATCCCACATCTGGGATTAAAACAAATATATTTACATAGCATAACTGGTTGGGTTTGTTTGTTTGTTTGTTTGTTTGTTTGTTTGTTAAGGAACCAAAATTCGCCGGGCAGTGGTGGTACATGCCTTTAATCCCAGCACTTGGGAGGCAGAGCAGGCGGATTTCTGAGTTCGAGGCCGGCCTGGTCTACAGAATGAGTTCCAGGACAGCCAAGGCTACAGAGAAACCCTGTCTTGGAAAACAAAACAAAAAAAAAACCAAAATTCTCACTGCAGATCTCTAAGTTCAATGAGAGACCCTGTCTCAAAAGATAAAGTGAAGGGTATGGGTTACGGGACTTCAGTATCAACCTCTGGCCTCCACACACATTCTCACACACATGCACAGGTGTATGCTATACACACACCCTAGAGTTCAGGAGTCTTGGGTACCGTCCTTCAATGTTGATTTTTGTTCTCTATGGAATCTCTTGTTTATAAAGAACGCACCCAGAATAAGGCTGTGCTTTTCATGATCCATCCCCCCCAGCCTTTGACCCCGCAGACAGCATTCTAGTTTTTTGGTTTGGTTTTGTTTTGTTTCTACCCAAAAGACGTGTCCGTGCATAATTCTCTGTGTCCTTCACCTCTCTGTGTGAGTTGCCTGAGGAGCAGGGATTACAGGCTCATTGAACGCTGCCCTTTTAAGGTTGTCTCAAATCTACAAGGATTTGGCCCATTTTCTGCAGGGGAACTCTGTCTTGCAGGCTTTGCTTTGCTTTCTTTTGTTAACGAATGTAATGAGAGCAAGCCTCCAGAGCTTGGAGACAGAAAAACCAAGAGCTGGTGAAACCCCTTTGATGCTTTTGGTCCAAGCCAGCAAGCCCTCCCTGGAGGAGGAGTTCCACAGATACTCAGGGACATGACCGCACTCTGGGAACAGAGTCTGTGTGGCTTTTAGGTCGCTCTCTGTTTCAGGATATGCAGTAAGACTTCTGGCCCCTCTGTGAAGACTGACCTTACTTTCTGCACTGCCTCTATTTTGTCTACACTGCTGACCACAAGGCAGAAATCTGCCCCATCTCCAGACTTGTTTCTCTTCTGTTCGACTGCATATTTCATCTTTGTGGTGTCTAGAAGCTATCCTGTACTCCTGTGACCATTCTGTGACCTCCTATTAAAAATATCCAATTTGTGCCTCTTTTTGAACCTCAAAGTGCTTCACAATCAAATGCCAGATAAACCCCACAATGTCCCATTCAAAGTGGCACAAAAGGGCAGAAGGCAAGCTTTCTTGGTGGTTACAATAAAAGTCTCGACCATGTGATTTTCTACTTTGGGTTACCCAAGTCAGAGACACTTCTCAGAAAATGCAGAAATGCTTGCCAGACTCACTAGGGTAAGTAGTTCTGCCTTGTAAATAGCAAGATTTTGTAAATACAGAACAGCTTTACATCCAAGTCCTGTGTTTGAAGACTGAAGCTTTAGGGACAGGGCAGGGGAAGAGAGGGGAGGGACATACACTCCATCTCACGAAACTCGTAGCAGTGCCAAAAATTGATGTCACATTTTCTACTTCTTTTTCTGTTTCATATTGGAAGGCTAGAGACCAAGCCTCAGGTCTCCGGGACATTAAGCAGCACTAAACTATACCTCGGCTCTCTTTTGACTTTTTTCTTGTTCTTAGTCAAGATCTCAGAAAGCTGCCCCAGTTGGCTTCAAACTCCTGGTACACTCAGCCCAGGCAAGCCTTGAACTTGTGATCTTCCTACATCAGCCTCTCAAGTGGCTGAGATGTCAGGTCTCTATCCCAAGATCTAGCTCTTAATTCCTTATTATAGGTGAGGAAAGTGAGGCTCAAAGAGGTTCCACACCTTGCCCGAGGTCACCCCAAGCAGTAGAATCAGATGCAATATTGCATGTAGACTATGCTAACCGTTTCCTAAGGCCTTTTCAGTGGAGCCAGTTACCAGGAGCAGAATCCCAGCCTCTGACTATATGAACTAGCAGGTGACCTAGAAAATGGAGTACCATGCCAGAGAGAAAAGAAGGCCCTCATGAAAGAAACAACAGAAGTCTTTCCTCAGAAATGGCCCCTGCTCAGCCCTCAGAGCACCTGATTGGCTCTCTATTCCTCTGATAACTGTGATGTCTGAGGAGGCTCCTCCCAGAGGCCTTAGGACGTCCAAAACCAGCCAGGGTGGGGAAGGAAGCAGATACAGGGCCCAGGCCACAGTGCAGTGGGGGCAGCCTCAAAGTAGGTTTCTTTCATGTTCTGAGAACAGTGGAGTCACATTTGATTCATGGATAGAATATGGCAGAAAGTGTCTTCAGGAAGGAACAGGGTGGGAGGTATTATGTGACTTTTTCTGTTCATGTGGGGAAGAGAACCCCAGGTAGGGCACCACTGACGAGCAGAGAAGCGATTCCACCCGAGCTTTAGGTGGGTGAACCTGTGAGCTTCCTGTGCTTATTTACAAGAGCATAGAAGCATAGATGACTCAAAGCCAGCCCCAGCACGGGACTCGCCAGAGAGGCAACCTTGGAACCCCGTGTACAGCTCTGGCTCCCGCAAAGGGTCTCCTCTCCCAAGCAATTTCTAATAGTACATTGCCCCAGGCAGAGCCTTATGAGTCCTGTAACTTTCTCCATCTAGGAGTTCCTTCAAAGAGAGGGTGCAATTGGGAGGTGACATCTACTACACAAATGGAATCAAGTCAGAATAGAGATGAGGCCAGGGGACCCAACGTGGTATTCAGAAAATCAGAGCCTAAGCCAGAGATTAGCAAGCTCTGTAGACAAAGTGGGTAACCCGGCACTGAACTAAAATTAACAGGCAGAGGAGAGCACCTGGCAGGAAGTCACCACTCCAAGACACCTTTAGCATAGCCAAAATTACCTCAAAAACACAGAAGATCTCCCTAGCACTGTGACTGGTCAGCCAGACGGGGTCAGACAGGCATCCCAGAAAACATGTGGAAAACACTGACCAATCAGCGCCGACTGGATGAGAAACAAGAAAAATAAGTTGAAATCTACCAAAACCAGAAAATACACCAAGGATCTAGCAATAACAATCGATAGAGGTGTTTTATTAAGAAAATATGTTTCTCCTGGATGTGAGTTCAGGATATGATCTAGAGAGGGTTGTGTCAGAGAATAAAATGGAAACCAGCAGGGGAGACCTGATATGGACCTTCAGCCTCTGGACAAGCACAGTTGAGAGCACACCTCATGTCTATACCATATACATACACACATAAAATCAAATTGAAAGGTTTAATTAGATTCCATATATAAAAACAAAGTGAAGGCAAAAGCTTAATTCGCAGGCACAGGCAGACTCTCTGGAGGATAGGGAGGGAGGGAGGTTAAAAGAGTGGGAGTGGTGGGGAGAAGGAGACAGCAGGTAAGCAGGCTATTGTATGCTCTGAAAACGCCTTCTCAGCCATCTCACACCTGCTCGGGATCGGCACAGGCAGCCGTTAAACTTGGACCATTTTGGAGAGAAACACAAGGGAGCCAACTACCGTCCCCTCCCAGACCTCCAATTAAGCGTGGCATCTGCTGAGTCATGAGGTCGGAGCGCTCCTCCAAGCAAAAGTGCAAATACCGCCCAAAGTACCTGAGTGCCTGGAAGCTGTGGAAACTAGGAGAGGCACTGGGCGGTTTCTGTGACCAAGCCTGGGCAGGATATAAAAACTCAGCACAGAAGCATGTCTAACGCACAGGCAAGGAAGCTTCTGGAAGCCGGATAGGAATGACATTTCTCCGAGTTGCTTTAAGGGAAAATCAACCCCTACCTTCACCCCTGCCCCTGTCTGTCTCTCTCTGTGTCTCTAATTTCTGACACTAAGACATTTTCTCTGATTTGACACATTTTCTCCCTTCTTTACAGTTCTACCTTGCTTTCTATGATAAAAACCAGGACTAAAAGCAACTTGAAAGTGAAAGGGTCTATTTCCCTTACCTCTCTGAGGTTCCCAGTTTCGGTTACTGTTGCCCCACCCCCAACCTGAAACTCGGTGTTCCCACGTTCCTTCTCTGTTCCTGAATAAGGAAGCCTCGTGATGCCAAGTCTAGGTGTGGACTCTTTTAACTGAGGCCATTTTGTTCTAGTGACCCTTGAGGGCGAACTCCATCTTTAAGCCAGAAAATTCTGTCTTTCTGCGTCTCCCATTTGGTTTCGACCTCCTGAAGTGCACGAGGTCTCCCCCACCCCTGGCTGCTCATGCCCCTTCCCTTCCTTTACCCTTCATCTCTTTTTCAGACCATTGGCTTCTATCTCAGTAGTGGGACGTTTCTCGGGCTCCTGATCTACTCAGCCAACAGTGCTCCATTTCTTCAGCATCAGATATAGTACTGCCATCCCACGTCCACAGTCCTCAGCTCCAGCTCCTTGGCAGCTTTCCCACTCAGGAATCCTGAGTGGTAACCCTGTGGTTCCCTCCCCTCCTCTCCTCAACAAACACTCTCTTTGTTTTTGTTTTGTTTTTTTTCTGACCTTGCTCCATGGCTGGTGAGTTTCTCCATGTTGCTTTATACAGCTATCCAAGGGGCTTGCCTTCCCTAACTCTGAGGGTCAGCAGCTCCAGTGGTTCACGTCAAGAAACTAGATGGATTCTGACACATGTGATCTAAGTTCCTCTAAGTGCCTTCTGGACTCCATGAAATTTAAAGGCAGATAAAATAAATTTTCCCTGGCCACCTCAGACATATGTATCCTGTAACGTCCAGCGAGGGAGATGGAGCCTCGCTATAATGACACAGAGCATCGTTTAATAGAGATTTTTGTGCTGGATTTCTTCTCATGCCCACAGTCAACGCTAGAACACAATAAACAAAATATCTTGATTCATCCAAAAATAATCTTTACATTAAAAGCCATTTTTAATTGGCAGATAAAATTGTATATTATCACATTCTGCATGGCATTCCAAAGTATATACACATTGTGGAATGAATGATTTGGCTAATTAATGTGTGTGTTGTTTTGCAAAGTTAGTATTTGAAGTGAAACTATATAAACTCTTAGCATTTTCTGAGAACATAATATGTATATTAACTATTACTATACTGGTGCTGTATCGAAGTTACTCTAAAGAGTCCAATCATGTTTGTATTCTTCTACTGACATTCCCCAAAGTTCCTCCTTCAACAATCCAGCACCATTCTACTCTATCTCTGTCTCTCTCTGTCTCTGTCTCTCTCCGTGTGTGTGTGTGTGTGTGTGTGTGTGTGTTGAACTCATATTTTTTAGATTCTACACATCAGTGAGGTCATGATGTATTTGCCTTTCTTTGTCTGACCTCTTCATAAACCATATTGTCAGGTTCATTTACATTGTCTCAAATGTTAGGATTGCCTTTCTTAGGGCTGAATAGTATTCCATTGTATATATATGTCCTGATTTCCTTATGCATATTGCATTGATGGACTCAGGTTGGTTGCACAACCAGTGTGAATAGTGAACAGTGCTTCAGTGAACTTTCTCTCTCTCTCTCTCTCTCTCTCTCTCTCTCTCTGTGTGTGTGTGTGTGTGTGTGTGTGTGTCATTAATAGATGATATGATGGTTCTATATTTCATTTTCTAGTGAAACTCCAATGCAAAATTATCTTAACTTATGAAAAGCAACTAATGAATATAATACTATGAGTCTTTACTGTAAGGGAAAGACCTGCACACACTTTTGTATAAGTTGCTTTTTCTGTATTCATCTGATGTCATATGTCCTAGTCAACTTTTAATTGTCCAAACTTGACATAGCCTAGAGTCACCACAGGTAGGAGACTCAACTATTCCAATCAGGAATATTGTACTTGCCTGCAAATTCCAATCAGGGATATTGTACTTGCTTGCAAGCATATCTGTGGAGGATTGTCTTGATTGCTAATTGGCTCACTGTGGGCAGCACCATTCCCTAGGCAGATGGTCCTGGGCTGTACAAGAAAGCTAGCTAAGCACAGCCTGCTGATGAGCCAGCAAGCAGCAGCCCTCCATGGTTTCTGCTTCAAGTTCCTGCTTGAGTTCTCACCCTGACTTCCTTTAATGATGAACTGAGGTCTGGAAGTATAAGTCAAATAAAACCTTCCTACTCTAAGCTGCTAAAGAATGCAACTAAAACAGCATATACAGTATGCCTTATACCCCTTACCATTTCATAGTGTGCCACCCTTTGTCACAGGTACATGACTCTGTCAGAACCCACCAATTCCAAAGACCAGTCTCATATTGATGACCAAAGGCTGTCTCAAGGCGAGTTTCTGGGTTGGTGGGTGGGTTTAACATCAATTTCGTTTGCATTGTGCTTTCAAAGATCCATCATTATTTTAATAATGTCTTAAATATCCTTGAAACACAAATTAAGACTTTTTATAAAAATGCTTCAGAGATGCTTATTTACCCAAATAAACCTTTTAAAGAAAAAGATGTACTTATTTATTTTATGTAGCTGCCTTCAGACACACCAGAGCATGACATCAGATCCCCTTACAGATGGCTGTCGTTGCTGAGAATAGAACTCAGGACCTCTGGAAGAGCAGTCAGTGCTCTTAACTGTTGAGCCATCTCTCCTGCCCAACTTTTATGGTTTATTGATTTCTTTAATACTGTCAAGAGAACTCACCTTGAAATGTAAGGGATTTATGGCAGGACCTTCCATTTTCTATATGTTCCTACTATCTGCTTTTGCAACTAAGTATAATGTTAGTTTAATTTTAATTAATAGCCATAAGAAAATATTACTACAATGAGGTCCTCATGATAATCAACAAGCCTGTCTCTGAAATATGGAGAAATTACATGATAGGGTGAGCTGTGAATTTAATTTACAGGATGAATGGCATGTGCTTGGAATATACTAGCTCACAAAGGTAGAGAATCTTAAGAGCTTTGACCTTCTGCATATGGCTCCTCCGTAGACCAGGAGGAGAAGCAGACATATTGGATTGAGTTTTGGTGCATTGTAGGAAGGATCACATACCAACCAGAGTGAAGAAATCCCCTGGGACAGGCTCAGTTGGAGATGCTGGAGTGGTCCTGTGTGGAGCCTTTGGCTTTTTGTTTAATTTCAATTTGGGATTCAAAGCCCAGGTGTGAGTGCCAACTAGTCTCAGAGACTCACAGAAGCACAGCTGGTGCAATCCGCATAGGAGTCTGGGAAGGAAAGGAGTCAACTCAGGCTTTGCTCAAGACTCCTGCCTGTTCCTCCTGTCCCTGTCTCTGTCTTCTGCTGATTTGCTCAAGGTCACAAGGAGCTCCCACATTTCCTTGGGCCCTGGCTTCCTTGCTCATACCCAGAGAAAAATTAAGTCCTGAGCTTTGCATCGATTGAGTGAGCCCTGAACCCATCCCCGTGGCTAACTGGCTGACATATATTGCTGAAGAGCTTTGTCCAGAACAGATCATTCTGGCAAGAGAGTCTGAGATCAACAAATATCAATTAAGGAGCACCCTTAAACCAAGGGGGACCAATCCCAATCAACCTCTTTTCTTAATAATTTATTTAATTTTATTTTTTATATGCATTGGTGTGAAGGTGTCAGATCCTCTGGAACTGGAGTTACAGATGATTGTGAGCTGCCATGTGCTTTCTGGGAATTGAACTCAGGTCCTCTGAAAGAGCAGCAAGTGCTCATAACCATTGAGCCATCTTTCCAGCCCCCAATCCTAGTCAGTTTTTATGCATCATCAGCTGCAATGGCGGGGAGATCCACACTCCCTTCCAGACTGATCTTCCCATAGACAGGAGTAAAAAGCCAACGTGTACTGAGTTTATTGGACACGAAGCTAGAGGCTTTCACCAATTCATTCAGCCCTGACAATAATCCCTTTAGGGACTGATACTTTACAGAGAAGGAGATACCAGCTCTAGGAATTTGAGTCATTTGCCTTAAATCACACAGACCATCTGCATCAATGCTTCTAACACCAATTTCCTACCCAGTCCCATGTGGGTTGTCCCTGGCTCAAGGCCAGTCAAGTTTATCATGGAAAGCACCTCTAGAGCCTGTGCCCCAAAGGTCATTGTTTGTGGTTTAAGTCATCTACAGGACATCTACATGCATGCATGGTTTAGACTGAAATCAGCAGGAAAATCAGACTCATGTTCCCTTTCCAGTTAGGCATTTTATAGCTGTTGGGTTTTTGGTTTGTGATATCAGATGCTGAAACCGGCTTACTCAGGGCTGATGCAACACTCTGTACCCAGGTGCACCGGATTTTTATTTTCATGACATCAGATCTCTGTGCTTGTCCCATGTGAGCAATCAAGATGCTATGAAGCAGAAGTTTGAATGTAACTAAAAAAGCAGAGGACACACAATGAAAATGGAAAACGTGATCTTCAGGGGGGCTGCAGGGGTCTCCGCATCTCCTCCTGGCCCTATAACAATGCCAAGGTTGGGTCTGTGTAGCCTGGTGAGTATAACATGGCAATGGGGGTTTTCTCTTTGCTCTGGAAGAGCAAAGGCTATGGTGGCCAATGCCATTGTGAGATTTAAGGAAAATGTTCTCTTTTCCCAGCAGACTTCGGGAAAGGGAAAATCCCGCACTCCTTCCAAACTCTGAGATTTCTGCTCATTTATTACTGGTATTTTGGATTGGCCCCAATGGTCTCTGATTGCAATTCTGATTAGGGAAAAGTGGTCCAAGTGTGAAGGAGCTGGTGGTGGAAGCAGGTGTCTATCCTGTTCAGACACACACACACACTAAGGTAGATCGTCTCCATGGCCCAGCTGGAGGAGGCTCAGAGCAGCACTGCCCAGAATGTCTGGCTGGCCAGACAGGAAAGCTGGACACAGCCTTCATTCTTTGCGTTCAAGCCAGAAAGGACTTTCTGCCCATGACAAAAAGAGAATGTCAGCTGTTCCACAGATCTAAATACCTCAGCCACAAATGAACAAAGAGGGACAGAAAGACTTCAAGTCCTAACATTTTATAAAGATGCATTGTTCTTCCAAAAAGTTGCAGAGGACCTTCCTGGCTGAGCTACTCCACCGATCTGAACTTCAAGGACTGTTAAAATACCCTCGGGATAACTGCTTTCCTACGGCAAAGCCCAAGATGTGAAGAGAACGAGCTAAAATTATTCTTCAAAATGGCACTGCAGTTTGGCACCAGGGAGGGTACTGTACTTAGTGGGGAGGGAGCTTGCAGGTTTGGTCCTGTATTTAATCCCAGTAATAAGGTAAAGCATGAGCGACTGAGAGGGCTGGGGGTAATGACATCAAATGTGATAAGATACAATACAATACAAAGGTATTTCTTTTCTTCCTTTCGCTTCCCTTACAGTGATTTATTTGCTATTTAATGTCCTTTTAAGACTTAAAATTTAAGTTACCAAGCCTCTTTATGTTCTGCAATTCATTTCAAACACAAATAGAGTGTGTTGGGCTCACTCACGGAGCCTCCAAAATGGCACCCTGTGAGGATTGTAGCATGCATGTTCCCTTGGTTTGGTTCTGCCTGGAACATAGCGTGGTGCCCTGGCCTTATGCACTCATGGTGCACATCTCCTCACAGGAAGCTCTTAGCTCACTACTCAGCGCAGGAGGACTGAAGGAGACCACCCTCCCTCCATCTGGTCTTCCTTCCAAATGCTCACTTTCGCTGCCTGTGGCTGCCTGTGACTTAAAAGGGTCCCGGTGTTGAGTCTCCTCTTTCCTCCGTAGTTAACATACAGGATAATGACTTCATGTGGCATTCATACGTACACATCATTGCCTGTAGCTCGTTTTCATCTCCCATCATCCTATCTGTCCCTGCTCAGTTCTATCTCTGCCTAAAGAGACCCCTTTCTGCTTGTGCGTGAGTGTGTGTGTGTGTGTGTGTGTGTGTGTGTTTAAACCTAAACTCCACCTATAAAGAGAGAGCATGTCATGTTCGTTTTTCTTCCTGTATCACCTCCTCTCTTAGTCCCCCTGCAACTCTCCCTTTAGGCTCCATATGCTTCTATTTTTGTGTCATACCTCTTTTGATCTTGTTTTTGCATAGGCTAGGAAGTACTCCACATGTATCCTGAGTCTGGCTTATTTCAGCTAACATGACCATCTCCAGTTCCATCCATGTGCATGCAAATGACATCATTTCATTCTTTACCAATGAGTAGACCGTTTGTATATATCCCTCTTTCCGCTGTCGTCTGTCGGTTCATGGATGTCTAGGCTGACTCTCCATCTTGTCTGTAGTGAACAGTATTGCAATAGAGATGAGTGTGCAGGTGTCTACGGGGCATGTTGACTTGGATTCCCAGGGGTGGTACCTCCAGATGTATGGTGGCCCTGAGAGGACATTTTCCCCCAAGAGATCCAGAAGTCCTTGTGTTTGAAGCAAGTTCTGGATGTCATGGAAAACGTGGCCTCTGGGGGACACCACTGCCTCCCGCTGAGCTTCTATCTGCCACTCAGCCACAGATGTGACACACTCACCCAGTGTGAGTCACCATAAATAATGACAGGCCAATATAATTATAGGGTTGTCTTTTTTAAAAAGTGTTTGTGTCATTTGTGACATGGAAAAATGAATGTCAACTTTTAAAACATGAACTTTCCTTTTATTAAAACTTCCTAATGTTAAGCATATTTCATTTCGGCAATTAAGAACTCGTGTTTTGTCTCCAGACAAATTGTGTTAGAGACTGAAGCAGACATCATAATTGATGATGGCCTTGCTTTATCACTGTAAATTATATTTATTTGTTTAATATTTAATAGTAACAGATTTGCTGAATTCAAAGCTTCAAATAGTCTTAAAATGAAAAATAGGCAAATTTCTCCCCTCCTCCCCTGCTGGCTTCTTGCTTCTGATTCATTTCCCCAAAAGGATGCCAGGTATCAATGCCTTAACTACTCCTGAGACTGCTTCAGACATATCTACAGCTTACATTGTGCCCCATAACAAACATATCCCCCTGGCCTAACCCCTTGGTAGCCTGGTGACTAGGGCCTCACTAGGAAAGAGTCTGTCTGCCATGTAACTAAAGACCTTTGGCTAAGGTCACTAGGACAGGCCCTAAGGACAGGTGCCCTTTAAGAGGAGAGAGATGGAAAAAAGATAGGAGAACCTGGGAAGAGAGCTGTGTGGAGTCAGGCCAAATTCTGAGAGACATGACACCGCCAGGAACTAGGAAGACTCTGGGGTGCCCAGAAGCCGAGCATGCAAATAGAGGATTTTTGTTAGAACCTGCAGGGAGCAGGGACCTGCTAGCACCTTGATTTAGGTGCTTGGTCTACAGAACTGTGAAAAAGCAAGAAATTCAAGTTGCTGTTGTTTGAATTTGTAGTGGCTGTCTCGGTCACTGGGTCACCGTAGGAAATTGCCCAGCTCTTCAGAACTCTGCATTCACTCTGTGTGGTGTCCTTTTTACAAGGACCTACCTCGCCTATGGTGGCGCACGCCTTTAATCCCAGCACTTGGGAGGCAGAGGCAGGCAAATTTCTGAGTTCGAGGCCAGCCTGGTCTACAGAGTGAGTTCCAGGACAGCCAGGGCTACACAGAGAAAACCTGTCTTTAAAAAAAAAAAAACAAGGACCTACCTCTTGGTGGAGTTGCATCTTAGAGTTACAATGTAGACAATCATTGTCTACAATGTAAGATGTCACCGGAGCAATACTCAGTGTCTGTCACCACCCCTTCCACTGCCAGAGGGCTCAGCAGGCAGTGATGAGCGTCACTCCTGGCCCGAGTTTTCATGGCTACCTCAGAGGACTGTCTGTGCTTGCCATCTGTATGGGACTTTTTTAACTTAAAATTTTCAGCTATGAGTACTATATTTACATTGTTTTCCACCCTTTCTCTCCCCTGGAACTCTTCTCATGCTCCCTCACTTCCTTCTCAAACTCAGGACCTTTCTTCTTTAGTTGTTGTTACAGCCTGCTAAGTCCGGGTATTTATTTGTTTGTAGTTGTATTTGATTAGGGCTGATCACTTAGGATTGGAGAACCTATCCCATATGGGATAAGACAGTTTACTTAGAGACACACAACATACTCCTTAATAACATTTGCCTTTACCAGTTATTCTAAGAGTCTTTTAAAAATTAATCACAATTATAAGAGTATTTTAATTGTGTGTGTGTGTGTGTGTGTGTGTGTGTGTGTGTGCGCGCGCGTGCACACATGCTTCTGCAGGAACCTGAACTGTTGTATCCCCTAGGGTTGGAGTTTCAGGTGGTTGTGAGCAGCCTGATGTGAGAGCTGGTAATTGCATCCTCTGGAAGAGCAGCGGACATTTAACTGCTGGGCCATCCTCTCCAGCTACTGTTATGATCTTAATTGTACAAAGTGATGGTGTCCAGTGTGATCACACAACATACATCTGCAGTATGCCATGATCAAACCAGGATACTTAAAGCTTCCATCTCCTTAAACATTTTAAAGGTATTATTAGCACTTAATAATTGTATGTATTTATTGGATGCAGAGTTTTGACTTATTTACTAGCCTGCTGTCACAAAAAATCAAAATCCAGAATGGTTGTTAAACCATCGAAAAAAATAGAAGAAAAATATTTTCTCCTCTTTGATAATGCTAGGGCGTAATTATATGTTTCCGGAATTGCAGCTTCAGGGAGCTTTGAAACACATAATTTAGCCTGCTTCTGCTGTGCAAAGTACTCTATTGGAGCAAACAGTATGGGGGCTTTTATACTCAGTTTATCCAGAAGGTAGAGGCATAATTTATGCTTTCAGAGTGAGGGAGAGAGAATGTGCCCAAAGTGGTCAATTTTAATTTCTGTATTTTCTAATTTTTAACATTGAGGTTAAGCTCTAGTTACTGAGGAAAATAAATGTGTGTTTCTTAGAGCCAAAGGCAGAAAACTATGGGCTCTGGAGCCCTTTCGTCTGGGGATGGTGGGAATGTGGAGGGAAGAGTGAGTAGACAGTTGGGGCTGCAGGTCCCTCAGGACTGTGGAGAGTGGGAAGGGGAAATGAGCCTGGGAAGGCAGGCATTAGGGAGAACAAATGTCTTAACTTTTAACAGCCAGCACTGTGTCCTGATGCTTGTCAGCTGGACATAGTTCAGGAGAGATTAACATAAACAGAGCATTTTGCCAAATACCTTAGCATACATCATCCGGTCTCACTGGGGAGGCAGTCTGAGCAAATGTTACCTCATTACTCCAAGTTTCAAGAAATGTAGCCCATCTTGCTTGGAACTTTGGAGATTTCAAATTCAGCCATCTTTTTCACAAAATAATATCTACTTTTCAAAATGAAGCTTCAGGCTGTGATCAGGATCCTGGCATGCCCAATGCCCTAGTGTGGACCCCCACTGCACATATACAGGGCATGATGGGAGACACCTGTAATCTTAGCACTCGGGAAGATCAGAAGGTCAAGGTCATCCTATACTGCCCAGTGAGTTGGAGGCTAGAAGTTCCATTTAGGATAATTACAATAAAAACCATTTCAAAGTCAGAGAGTAAACGGAATGAGAAATGCAAGGTCAAGGTCACCAAGAAGATTGTCACAGGGTAGTTCTTAATAGTACACACCCTGGAGGCTGGGCTGTGGGTGGGCATTTCAGACTTTGACTGGGCTGTGTAAAGTGAGGTACACCTCTATTCGGTGGCCTCACTCACAGATCAACATCCGAGTGAAGACAGCATGCCTACTCCACCTCAGAGCTAACTCCAAATTGCAGTCAAAATATTTTCAAAGGAGGGGCTAGGGAGACAGCATAGTTGGTAAGGAGCTCCCAGTACAGGCACGAGGGCCCGAATGCAATCCCCAGAACCCATATTAAAACTGAAGGTGGTCTGTAATGCTAGCCCTGGGAAGGTAGGGACAGATGGATCCCCAGGACTCGCTGACCAGCCAGTCTAGGAGAATCAGATCTGGGTTCAGTGAGAGACTCTGTCTCACAGAGATAAAGAGGTGAAAACACTTGATAATAACCTCTGGTGTCCACGTGAGCACAGGAGCGCCCGCGCACGCACGCACGCACGCACGCACGCACGCACGCACGCACGCGATAGCCCTAGTAGACTGTTTTACAGGAGATGGGGTTTGAATGGAGCTACATCACTGAATTTAAACTGGCTTTAAATTCACCTTCTGTAGAGGTATCAGGAACTGAGAAGTCCCAGGTCCTTCCAAAGCTGACCTGTATCTTACAGGACCATGGGGATGCCTCCAAAGGCTGAAGAGAAAGAATGGCTTTTCACTCTGCTATGCAGGACTCCCTGGCCCTGGCTAAAGTCTCTGTCTGTTCCCACAGTCCCCCAGTCCCTCTCTCCTGAAGCACCACCAGCCAGCAGTTGCTGACAAGGCCAACATACTCTGTGTGCCCTGTGTACCACACTGCACGCTGTGTTTGCATATTTTATTTCTGGTTTCAGGCTGAATAAGGATTCCAGTCCTAAGCAATAGAAACTACATAAATTATTAGCCAGGCTGTGTTGGCTTTGTGCTCAGGTGAACCTTGCCCCAGTTTTAGCTGCTGCCTCCACTGACTGCTCTGTAACAATAAGCAGAGGACTGATATCAAGCCAGGTGGGAAGAGGACACGCTGGCCCACACTCTTTGTGTATTTTCCCCAGATGGAGAATGCTTTGTCTATGGGCTGCTAAATGGTACTATAGGTATATTTATCCACATAGATATTAATCTCCAAAGAAAGGAGAAGGAATTGGGAATTGATCTAAATGTTTTCAAGGATACATAGATAATAAATAAATCCAGGCCTTTGATCTCAATACTTAGGAGACAAAGGCAGGGACAAATAGATTCCTTCTGAGTTCCAGGCCAACCTAACCTACAGAATAAATCTAAATCAGCCTGGGCTACACAGAGAAACTGTCTTAATTAATAATAATAATAATAATAATAATAATAATAATAATAATAATTGTTTTGAATTGTTTTAAATTATCAAAATGAAGGTGGTTATGAGTTCTATGGTTGCAATGGTATTACAGATCTTCTTTGAGAAAGATTCTCTGGAAAGATGTGACCACAGGTAACCAGCCACACGGCAAAATGTAGATTAAAGTAAGTGGGTTATCCTCAGTTAAGGTTCAGTCAGAGAAGAGCCTAGCTACATGGCCATATATTTGTAAATGTATGTTGAGTCTGAGCCTCGTTTCTGGGAGGAAAAACTAGGCCCCAACTTCATCATGGTACAGAGGCCACTGCAGCCCTGATAAAGCCTAGACATGAGGCTGCAGGCTGCCATGGGCTGGAAAGGCCTGCCCAGCCATGCCACAGAACTAACTTCCCTGGGCTGCATGTGGTCCTCTGCAAGCCCCACACCCGCTCCACATAGTGCCATAGTCTGGGGACCAAGCATGCAAACATATGTGCCTGTGAGAGATGTCTTACATTCAAGCCAGGACATACATCAATGTATTTGTTTTATAGCTTGTTTCTGTGTTTATGCTGTTATATAAAGGTACATATTTCTCCTAATGTGCTTACATTTTATATCTTTACATTTGAAAAAATATTTTAATATTTGCTTATACATCTCTCATAGGTAAATACTGTAATACTCAATATAGAAAAAGTATATATCTCTACCTGCAGAGAGTTCACAGCCTACAAATACAAATGCAACATACACAATGCATGCACCCATGTGTATATATGCAGACATTATATACATACTTTTGTATTTATGAATTTGTGTGGGTTTGCTGTAGTGGTTTAAATGAAATATTCCCCCATACTCAAGCATTTGAATACTTGGTCCCCACTTAGTGGCTGTTTGGGGAGAGTCAGGAGACCTTGTGTGGGGAAAGTATGTCACTGGAAAGTATGTTTGAGGTCTGAAAAGTTCCTTCTCTTTGCTTCCTGTTTGTGCTTTGCAATGTGAACCCCCAGCTCCCTGCGTGCTGCCCCAGATGTTGCCACATCTGTCTGCTTATTGCCATGCCCACCCCCAAAGATGGTCATGAACTCCAACCCTCTGGAGCTGTAAGCCCCAAATAAATCCTTCCTTTTTTTCTTAAGATTAATTAATTTATTTCATATATGTTAGTGCACTGTCACTATCTTCAGACACACCAGAAGAAGGCATCAGATCCCATTACAGATGGTTGTGAGCCGCCATGTGGTTCCTGGGAATTGAACTCAGGACCTTTGGAAGAGCAGTCAGTGCTCTTAACCCCTGAGCCATCACTCCATCCCAAATCCTTCCTTCTCTAAGTTGAGTTGGTCATGGCATTTTATCACAGCACCAGAAACCTTAACTAAGACACTTGTCTGTGTGGTAGTTTGAGTGAATGTGTGTGTCCCTATACCCTTATGTTGGAACTCAAATGCCAAGGTGACGGTGTTAAAAAGCCAGGCCTTCAGGAAGTGACAAACCATGAAGCTTTATCCCCACAGGATTAGGATTATAACAAGTGACTTCCTCTCTCTGTGGCCTCCATCTTCCTCCTTCCACTCTGTGATGACTCAGCAGAAAGGCACCATCTTGGCAGCCCTTGGCAGACACAGATCCCAGCACCTTTGTCTTGGATTTCTGAGCCTCCAGAATTATGAGAAATAAATTTTGATTATTTATCCATTACCCAATTTAAGCCATTTTGCTATAGCAGCCTTAACTAAGGTAACATATATGTTTTGAAGGTTATCAGAATCAAAATTGAGCCACTTGTGTCCAATATTAATGAAATACCTGGATAAATACATAAATAAAAGCTGGAAGATTGTGCAGAGGGTCACCTGGTATTTGTAGCGGTTTCCTGTGAGACTAAGACTTTCCTCCACGGAGGGAAACTCCTGAGGTCCAGGATGTTAGAGAGGGCCTGAAACAAAGGCTATTCTAAGGGGAGGGTGAAACAGCCCAGCCTGGAGAGAAATGCCTTTAGCTCAGGAAGAAAATAACTAGAAAGCTTTAGGAAGTTTCTGAAACTGACCAGAGTCTTCCCCAAGCATATATAAGTTATAAGGACCGCTTAGAGACACCCTCAGGGTGCCTGAGCTACCTGGAAGAAGCAGAGACCAGCTGAGCCAGCAGAGGTTCCCATGGGGGCAGGGGGTGGCTTTTAGTGATGCAGCTGTCTTTGAGTCATTCATTTCTGCTCCTTTAAGCAACCTCTCCCCTATATTTTGTAAGTATCCACACTAAAACTCAAAGGCTCACCAAATTGGACCTTAGTGGTCTCTGTACTTTAGTCTGTTGTAGGTTCCCTATCTGGGCTGAGTAATTATCCCTAAGAGAATAGCTGCACCCCACATCTGTGTGTTAAGTCGGATAGCAGGAACTTTCCCCAGAGACTCTGCCAGAGGCACAGTCTTGCACAGCAGTTCTGTGGAGTTGTCTTCCTGGGAACTGCCTGCTCAGTCTTGGACCAAAGCCACCCTTGCTACTGATCCCTAAAGCTGAGCATTATTGTTTCAAAACAATTTATGTAATCTTCCTCATTTCTCCCTCAGACGCCACTTGCCTCTCCGAATACATCCATAATTTACCATGGTGCTCATATATTCTGACTACAGCATGCATACAGAATTACGTTTATTATCTTCATAGATCCACTCATGTGTGCACATGTGTGACAATGTGGAGTTTCTTTGGAGACCACAGGAGGTGAGAGGGGAAAGTGAGGAATGGTCCTGGAGCAGGTCCCTCACACTGTGGCTTCCCTGGGAGAAGAAGAGGGCTCAACCCAGGCTGAGCTGCTTGGTCATGGCTGAGCCCTCAAGCCTCCTGTGGTCAAGAGGTAATGAGAGCAGAATATGGTGGAATAAAGGAAGGGCTCCACACAGGGACAAACTACCAGAGAATGGTGCAAGAGGTGACAGAGACAAGCCATAAATGTCACATATGTAAAACCTATCCTGGGCTTACAGGGGAGCCTACCAAGCTTGTTAAAGGGAACAGAAAAAAATGGGTATCGCCTAAAAGTCTTAAGAAGGACTCCTTAGTGGACAGCTGGGAGAGGCAAGCAAGCACCAGAGACAGGCAGACACGTGGAGACCAGAACTGTGAACCTGGAAGTTCAGGTGAAAAGCCTATCCTGCCAGCAGGAAGAGGAAGAAGGCGATTTCCCTGAATACCCATGAATGGCAAGCTGTTACCACAGCCCCATCCAAGGATACCTCAGTGCAAGAGTGTTAGTGTCATACTCATTGTCCCATACTGCCAGAGGTGAGGAGGAGGGGACCCCTGAGGCTTTAGCCGCAGTGGCAGGAAGCTTCTGAATGAAGACAACCACCTTGAGGCCCTCATTGAAAAGGCCTATTGCTGGGTATTTAATACCTGAAGCCTCAAGTCCCCCTCTTGGGGGGACTTTGCAGAATCATCACTGACACCACCAGGGCCTTATCAGGATGTGGGGGCACCTGTCTCCACTGGCTTTAGTTGCCACCACAAAATATTCCAGGCCAGAAAGCTTAAGACAGGAAACAGTTCTTACCTTATGGTTCTGCAGCCTGGAAATATGAAAGCAAAACTGGGGGCCGAGTTGGTTCTTCTGCAAGCTCTCCCTCTAGCTTGAGGGGGGCATCTTTCCATAACTTCTGTGTGTCCCAATATTTGCTTTTCATAAGGATACTGTGACGGTTTGTATATGCTTGGCCCAGGGAGTGGCACTATTAGAAGGCGTGGCCCTGTTGGAGAAGGTGTGGCCCTGTTGGAGAAGGTGTGGCCTTGTTGGAGAAGGTGTGTCACTGTGGGTATGGGCTTTAAGACCCTCCTTCTGGCTGCCTGGAAGCCAGTCTTCACTAGCAGCCTTCAGATGAAGATGTAGAACTCTCAGCTCTGCTGTGCCATACCCGCCTAGATGCTTCCATGCTCCCACCTTGATGATAATGGACTGAATCTTTGAACCTGTAAACCAGCCCCAAATATATGTTGTCCTTTATAATACTCTTCTTGGTCATGGTGTCTGTTCACAGCAGTAAAACCCTAACTAAGACAGATCCTCAACCCCCAAGTGTCTACCCTGATAACCTCACTTTAGCATAGGCACCAGCTGTGCATGTGTTTGTACGTTCACAGATGCATGCATGCAAATATGTATGTGGTTACATATGGAAACCAGAGGACAAACTTGGGTGTCTTTCCTCAGGTATCACTGATTGATTGATTGATTGATTGATTCACACAGTATCTTTCACAAGCTTATCATGTAGGTTAGACTGGCCAGTGAATACCAGGCATCTTCCTTCCTTCACCTCTCAGTTCTATAGTTATAAGCACGCACCAATCACTATACCAAGTTTTTTTTTTAATGTGAATTCTGAGAACCACCTCTCCCCATATGCAATCAGATCCTGAGCAACTGGGGTTCAGTGGACAAATAAGAAAGACTCAGGTCACCTGGAACCACGAGCAACATCTCCATGGATGTGGGCACATCACCTGGGGGTAGCTTCGTCCTTTTGTCCTGGATAAGCTGAGGAGCCACTGGCTCCAAGTCCCCTCCAGTCTGGAGGCTGGTGGCACTCTGTTACAGGAGAATGGAGGAGAAGTTTAAATGTTTCGTGGCACTCTTCACTCTGCTACCTGTCTCCACAAGACCACGGATGGACAGAAGACTCGCCGATGCCATATGCTCACCAGGAGACTAAGTAACATGCTTTTTTTTTTTTTCCTGAAGCTGAACAATTGCACCATCCTCACCGAGAGCTCCCATGCACAGGGCGTGGGAGCCTGTAATGACCGTATCCTCTCATCAGCCAGCACGCAGCTGAATTGCTAGCATTCTCTCTGTTCCTGAAGTTGAAAGCTGGCTAGGAGGTGTGGCGGCTAGTCACTACTCACCCTTCATCTTAATCAGGTCTCTGTTGCTGTGATAAAACACCAGGACCATTTACAGGTTGCAGGGAGGAAAGGGTTTATTTCAGCTTACAACTAGCAGGTCATCCTCTCTCGCTAAGAGAATCAGAGCAGCAACTCAAGCAGGAACCTGGAGGCAGGAACTGAGGCAGAGGTCATGATACAGTTTTGCTTTCTATCTTGCTCTGGCCCCTTCCACATCAGTCACCAATCAAGAAAATTCCCGATAAGCTAATCTGGTGGGGGCATTTTCTCAATTTGAGGTTCCCTTTTCCCAAACAGTGATAGCTTGCATCAAATGGATACAAAACTAGCCTGCACACCTTGGCAGTGGTCGTGATGGGCTTTGGCCTCCGCGAGTTTATCTCCAGTCTAACTGTCGCCAAGTCGGGCCTGAGAAGACTTACTGAAAGGTGGTCAGTGTTGATTCTCAACATGATAGGATTTGGAGTCACTTAGGAGACATACCTAGCGGCGTGTCTGTGAAGGTGTTTCCAGAGGGGTGTAACTTAGGAGCGAGTGCTTGTCCTGAAAGTAAGCGGCATCATCTTCTGAGCTGGGACCCTAGACTCAATAAAATGGCAAAAAGGAGAAAGTGAGCTGAAGGCCAATGCTCATCTCATCATCTTAAGTACGGACAGAGGATGAACAGCACTGCCATCGCGCATGCCTTCCTCCCTCAGGCTGCCTTTGTAACTAATTCGTCCTGCATGCCAGCCTCAGGAGAATAGAACCAGTATTTCCTACGTGAATGAAACCTCCACACCCTGAGCGCTTTGGGATCAGAAAACTCCCCTATTGGGAACACATCAGGAACTGATGAAGGTGGCAAGAGGGAGAAGGCAGAAAAGCCCCACACAGTTCCCACACCGTGTGTGGTGTGGCCAGACCTGAGTTGTGCCATTTAACTTTTAAAATAATATTATTGCCCTGTTAGCTCAGTCGCTAGAACATGAGATTCTTGACCTCAGGAGTTTGTGTCTTCTGTTGGGTACAGGATAATGTTCTGAGCGGGATATTGTAGTGCATGCCTTTAATTCCAGCATTCGGGAGGCAGAGGCAAGCTTCACAGACTGGGGGCTGCATGGAGTGAAATGCAAGATAACAAACTTTGTTTCTCTTCTGTGTCTCAGAAATGCTACAGGAGAGACTTCAAGGTGGCTCAGATGGTCAAAGCACAAGCCTGCCTACCTGGCTTCCATCCCCAGAACCCACAATGGAAGGAGAGAACTAACTCCAGAAAGCTGTCCTCTAGCCTGTACATGTGTGTGTGCATGCACACATACACAGAGGGGGGAGGGGTAACAGATGGGAAAGAGGAAACTAATAGGTTTGATTACCTTTCCCAGGTAGAACACAAGGAGACATATCTGTACATTTTATAATCGTGGATATGACTTTATTTCCAGCATGTGATCTAAGAAAGAACAAGGACCAGACTCTGTGACCTGTGTGGTGTGAGACCGGTAGGTGGGTGCTAAGGTACTCTCCTTCCCCTCTCCTGAGAAGCCAGCCTGTGCCCTGGAGACAGGCCTTGGCCACCAGCTACTATTGCCTGAGAACTGACCCTGGATCTCAGATTATTATATATGATCTGACCAAGCCAGCTCAGTCAGTCAACGGCTTCTCCAGGGAGTGAGGAAGGATTTAAAAGAAAAAAGACAGTTAGACAACACTGTAGCATGTCCCCAGTCAGTTCTGAGGCTGAAGGGGGCTTATTTTTTCACCAGTCTGCTTTTATACCATTTTAAGTACATGCAAAGAATAAGGACAGCTCTGGCTTAAGGAACAAACAAAGCAATAAACAAAGTCCTCTGGTCACTGTGTCTAGGAGCTTATCAGAATGACCAAGATATCTGAGCCTACTTCCCTGTCCTAGCCCAAAGTCACATTACTGCCTGCACATATCAGATATGCCACACACAAGGTAGGTACACACACACACACACACACACACACACACCAATCCTAGTGCTAAAAAGCATCTATATTTTTGAAATATGGTTATACTTTGTACCTTACCTTGATGCTGCTTCTTGCTGCAGGTTGAACTGTGTCCCCTCCAACAGGAAAGTTCTAAGCCCTGCTCCCTAACAACAGGGGCCGGCTTGGAAACAGTTGGTACCCAGTTAATTCACTACAAGGAGTCAAATACCAGAGCAGGGCAGGCTTCCTGTAGTGTGGCCAGCAGCTGTATAAAAGGTGGGAATGTTTGACACAGAGAGGCACATGGGGAGACACCATAAGGACCCAAAGACAAAGATGAAGGTACTGTGTCTGCAGGCTAAGAAGGAAGGAAGCCCCAAGCCACCATAGCTTGCCTGAGGCCTGGAACAGACACCCTCAAACACCTAGCTACACCAATCCTGGTCTTCAGCCTTAAGAACCAGAAGTACTTGCTTCTCCAGCCACCACCAGCAATGTGTTGTTTTTTCATGCAGTCCCAGAAAACTAATACACACTAAAACATTCTACAATGTCTCCGTTTCTCTTATTTTACCCCAATATATACCTGTCATATCACCTCACTTCTGCATTTGGGGGGGGGTTGTGTTTCTTTGAGACAGGGTCTCTCTCATATATATACCAGGCTGGCCTTGAATTCACTGTGTGCTCCATGCAGTGCTATGGATGGAACCCAGGGCTTCGTGTTACTAGGCAACCTCTCTACCAACTGAGCTGCACTCCCAACCCTCACTTCTGCTTTTGTTTCTGCTTCTCCTTCCTTTCCTTTTATATCTGGCTTCTCAACTCCTTCCTCTGGCCAGACCCTCCTTGCACAGACAGAGCACCTGCTTGTTGGCACTGGTCCCTTTGGTGTGTCATACAGTAGGAGTCCCCTTCAGGCAGGGTCTCCTTGTGGGTGTGAGCTCAGGCAGTCTGCGCTGGGCCACACTCAACTATCTCCAGCCTCCTCAGAGCTTCTGTGCTAAGCCTGCTACGAATAGGGCGGGCTCCATCCAGAAAGAAGGACTTTCTAAGAATCACACTGTCTTATCCCCACCCACCAAACATCACTGGGTGCTAGCATTTCTGTCCAGAAAAGACCAAGGCCTCCTCTGCACAGAGAGAAGACATACTTCCCGCTTGCAGTCTGTTGGAGGAAACCCAGCCATAGATCTGTGCAAGTGTTTCCAGGCAATTTGCCTCAAACACTGGTGTTTACAGCAAGGCTGAGACGCATTTGTATACAGAAAGAGGGGTTCAGCATCTCAGGTATCTGATAAAGAAGACTTGGGGTGGGGGGTAGGGCTCCGAGATCAAGCAGTTAACACTTCCACTCTCTTTGGGAACTTCCTCCTTTGATTGCTGAAGGTTTTATTGTTTGTTTTGGAGATTGCCATTCTGCCTTGATTTATACTAATCCTTAGAGTATACACCAACTCGCTGTCTCACTTCTCAAACATGTTTTAGATATAGGACCGTTAGGACTCTCTCTCCCAGATGTTCTTTTCATTGACAAGGTAAATACAGATGGTTCAAAACCAAGTTTTTAATGAAATTTTTTCAGGGAGGAGAGTCATTTACAGCTCATCATTTTGATTATTAAAAAAAACAAAAAAAAACAAACAAAAAAAACTAACGTCCTTTCAGGGTTTGAAGGTCATGAAAATGAATGTGTATGATTTGTGTGTTCTGTTCTGCTTGCTTTCCTGGGAGAAATGGCGCAGGCAAGCCAAAATCCAGTTCATGAGTGGGGTGAGATACAGTTAAGGATCCAATCAGTGGAAAATTAGATTGACAGAGAAGAAGCAGGACACTCAGTATCCTCCTCAGACCTCAGAGTGCACCCCCAAGACACACACTTGTGCATACACCATACACAATGTATCATGCATATGTGGCGCCCACACGTCACTTTGGAAGGGAGAAGCACGGGGCAGATTTTGAGTGGATTGGAGGTGTTCAGCTGGCTGAGAGCTGGGACACAGAGTAAAATCTTGGCTTACTTATCCTCATGAACGGGAATAAGTTCCAGATGGGCCAAAATTCCAATACATAGAACAAAGACATGAAAATAATAGAAAAATATGAATGAGAGGCTTATGTGACAGCAGGGAACAAGGCCTTCTACTGTGACACAGAAGGAAGTCACTGTGTTTGGACTAGGGCACTGGTTTAAATCTAAAGACAGCTCCTCTGTGCATACGTCTCTAAAAGTCACAAATAAAGCTAGAGGATTGTTAAGCTAAATGTCTCACCTTTCTCTGTGCTATTAGAAAGACAGAAACATGTAAAACCACCAATAGAAAATTATTAGTGAACCTTAGTGAAATATCAGCTGAGAGTCACTGGACCGTGTCCCTGTGGAACTGCTGAGTCAGCGGTATTTGGGAAGGTGGTAAGTTGAATATATGCATGAGAAATAAAACGTGCTTCACCCACTCTTATTTGCTTGCCTTCAGCACAAAATCATATTACCTTAATTTTTTTTGCGTGTAAGTTTATTTCACTGACACATTGGCTTTTTTTTACATTTATTTATTTATTCATTCATTTATTCATTCATTCATTTGTCTGTTTGCTTTTGAGAGAGAGAGAGAGAGAGTGTGTGTGTGTGTGTGTGTGTGTGTGTGTGCACATCAGACTACTTGTACATGTGACTACATGTGACTACTTGTAAGAGTTATTTTTTTTTCTCCTGCTGTGTGGAACTCTGAGTGTACAAAAATTTCAGATTTAAAAAAAAAAAGAATACAGCTAGAAAACATAAAGCTGTTCACATATTTTTCCAAAAAATTTTTTTCTTCTAAAATATCCAAGATGGTCCATCAAAAATAAAACACATGATTTTAATAAATGACTTTAAAGATTGCGGCACCCAGGAAGCTGAGGCAGGAGAATTGCAAGGCTCACTGCAGAGTGAGATGCTGTCTCAGAAAATAAGAGAGGGAGGGGAGGGGAGGGAAGAAGGACAGTGAAAGAATTTAGAATATAAATTTATATATACACAGTGAAATTTTACAGCTGAGTTCATTACTCAAACCACATTACATATTCTTAATAAAAATAATATTATTTTCAAACCTAGCATCCGTTGTCGCTGTTGCAGACAGAAGGACGTGATGGCACTTCACACCATTGAACCTTAGGGGTGTGTGTATAAGTGTGTGTGTACATATATAAAATGCTACATACAAAATATTAAAATGATAGCATTCCTATAGAGTAACGTACGTATGTGTGTATAAAATTCTATACATGTTCAGAAGTCATTTTAATCTTACAAAGAGAAATAGCATCTACACATAAAACAGGATATATACAGAAGTTATTCTAATCTTTCTAGAGAGAGAGGCGCACACCTACATATGGAAAGGGAAAAACATGCATTATTCATAGTGCAACATGTTCCTCGGCTGCCATGTGCCATCACGAATGTTACTAATCTGGAAAACTCTCCAAAGTCAAGAATTCGAACACTAAAAGAAGCCAAAAAAGTGGGGGAGGCACTCCACTCAACCAAGAAATCACACTCCTCATGCCAAAACATATTCAATTCCTACTCCAAAGGGTGGGGCTTCCCGTCAAAGCTCTTCCACTCGCCGGGCTCCCCAGACAGTCCACAGGTCCCCCTTAGCCTCCGCAGCACAAAAGACACCACCCTAGGCTTGAGACAAGCTCAACTTTGGTTTCAAAGACAAGAACTGAGAGGGGAGAGCTGATCTCCAGGAACGAACGTGGTATTATTTTGGGTGTATATCCACTATATGCATACAGGGTCAGTTTTGAACAAGGCGTTGACTTCCACGACATTTAAAGTCTAGTTATTTTTCCTTTTTTTTTTCTTTAGACAAGTTCTCACTCTGTAGCCCAGGCTATCATAAAACATACTAAATAGCCAGAGTGGCCTGCCTCAGTCATCCAACTGCTACCTGATATTATAGGTGTGTGTCACCAAGCCCCACTCAAAAGCCACTGTGTAATAAAAACAAATAGCAAACAAAATAATTTGATGAAGAAAATAAGAGTGTGATAGACAATGTATTTGTAACATCTATGATAAAAGGAGATACAAACCACAAGACCATGGCCATGTCTGTCTGGTGTTTTTGTTTGTTCATTTGTTTTTAAGACTTTAAAAAGTGTCCCCAAGAGCTTCTTGGGGTTTTAGCTAAAATCTAGTGTAAAAGTGTCCCCAGAGGAAGATGCCAAATGATCACACCAAACAGTAAAAACACCTCTCTCTCCCTGCTTACTCCCTCTCTTTCACACACACACACACACACACACACACACAGAAACACACATTTCACACACACATTAAACACCACCCCCCATACCCCCCACCCAACCACATCACACTATTCAAACATATGCATAGCCCCAGTCTTCCAGATAAAAGGGCTCATGGTGGACACCCTGGGTGCACTAAGGACCCAGTGTTATCCAGCGCAGGACACCTGGCTTAGGGAAGAGACAGGAAGGAAGGCTACAGGGCAAGAGCTCTATAGAGAGCTGAGAACACCAGGGACCTCCAGTCTGAGGATGCAGGGTTGGGGGAGTCACTGTCTCTGTCTTTCAACTAAGGGAGGAAACATTCCCATCCACCCGTATTGTATGAACAGCCACAACACAGAATGAGCAGTGACCATCACGGTTGCTCTGAGGAAGCACGCAGGGCATGCTGGTTCCTGTTTCAGGTGCCTAGCGGGCTTCTACACATCCTCAGGGAAACCCAGCTCCATGAAACCAAACAGCTCTTTTAATTGACCACACCCTCCCCCCTCAGCATAGAACTAAAACCATCAGCCAAGTAAACTCACACCATCTCTTCTAAGATGTCTCTAGGACATCATTTCTTCTATAAAACGTACTGGCTAAAAGTTGTCTCTTACTATTAACTTAAAGCAGCAATAAATACAGAACTAACATTTCAGGACAAATAGCCAATGAGCCTAAGAATAATTTATTCTTATTCCCCATTAACTGTGCGAAACACCTTTCTATTTAATGGAAGACTTTATAAATCACCATAAAAAAGAAATATTTCTGGAACCAACCTTCAGAAAAAATGCTATGTGTCACCCATCCTGTGGATTTCCAGTCACTCCTCAGGGCCCTCTGGGCAATGGATTCAGGACTGGTTTATTTTCACCGTCGCCTAATTAAATTTAGAATCACTTAGTAGATGGTAGCACACAGCTCTGGGTGTGTCTGTGAGTGTTTCTAGAGAGGGGACAATTCACTCTGAATAGGGGTAGTACCTCAATACAGGCTGAGGTCCTGAATAGAATAAAAGGAAATATAAGGAGAAAAGTCAGACATTCCAGTTCCCTCTTCTACCCACTGCCCAGGCAGAAAATAGACAGCTCTCCTCCACCACACTCTGCTGGTGAAATGTCCTGCCCCAAACACACGGGGAGCAAAGGACAACAGGTGGAGCCCTCCGAACTGTGAGCCAAAACAGATCTCTCCTCCCTTCAACTCTGTCAGGCATTTTGGTCATAGCAATGAGATAAAACAATTCCCCAAGATACCAAATCTGGGGTACCCCTTTCAGTCTTTAAGGTATTTACACACACACACACACACCTTTGCAAGAGGAAAATTGATGCTGATATGGGTTACTTCCGCATACAGAAGTGCAAATAGTTGGCTGAATATCTGGCTGAATGCAGGTGGCTGCTGACCTCTTTGTAGAACTGTTTCTTCATCTTAGCTCTGACTTTATGGACACTGGTGGTATCCTTAAAATGGGACCTTCATGGTGTCCCCATTAATAGAGAGTTAATAATTTTTTGTCACCATGAGAATCGTGGCTGAGCTTTCTTTAATGCTTTTTAGAAGACTAGGGATGTTCAGCCAATCAGGAGCCGCAAAACTAAGCTTCTGTGTCAAACTTGCAAGTGGTGGGAGGAGCCAATCATCAGAAGACGGAGCTACCATTTGACCATTGGCCCTGGCTGTGACCTTCCATGGCCCACTCTCAGACTCAGTTTCCCCTCTTGGTAGCAATGAAGGTGATCTCTAACATCTCTGCTTTCTATGCTGTCAAATTCATCGGTCTCTATCTTTGAACAGAAGACATATTATGAAGCACTGATGTAAATAAAGCTTTGTTCTATCATAAATCACAGGTCCACAGCTTTAGACAGGATGTCTCCAGGAGCCAGACTCCAGACTATGTAAGAAAGACAGCACCACACAGCCAAAAATTGGAGGGAAGACCAGGACTTGAGTGTCTCATAAGGGACATTACATCAGTGAGGCTGCCTGGGCAGTGCCTACATGCCCAAGCTGGCCGCAACCATAGTCAGTCAGACACAGTGGAGTTCCAAAGGGGAGTTGCAGAAAATTACCCTACAATGGAAACTACCATCCCACCCCCCAAATTATTGCGAATTAATCAAACGTCATAACAAACAAATATGGTAGGCTCCATAAATCTGAATTTTTCAAAGGGAAAAGAAATAACTGAATTGACACACTGAAATTCATGAGCTCTGCATAAATACATGTGCCCATATCTAGAAAATGCATATTCTTTTTTTTTAACTGCCAACAGTGAAAACCTCACCAAATATCATGAAACGTCAGGCTGCTGTTCATTTGAGAGCTTTGCTGGCTTAGATTTGACTGGCAAGGAGGGCAATGGGTGAAAGGACTTCATGCTCTGGCCACAGCCTTGGAGCAAGTTCACACTGCTCCTGTCTCGGGATATCTTTAAGGAGATTCTGAGATGTGACTGCAGAGCAGACATTCAGGAAGAATGGTTGTTCTAGGTTCTACCTTGAGATGGTTCATTTCAGCTGTCAGCTTGACCAGAATTAGAATCAGCCTCGGAAACACAGAGCCTTGTCCATGAGGACCTTTCCAGAGAGTCCTGCCCTAAATGTGGGCAACACCTTTTTCTAATTGGCATTTGAACTATAGGTCTTTATTGCCAACTTGGTGGGATTTAAAATCACCATGAAAACAAGTCTGGGCAAGTCTGAGAGGATTTTTCTAGATTGAGTTAAGTGAGGTGAGTGTCTCCCATCTTAAGTGCGGGTGATACCATTCTTTGGTCTGAGACCAAAAAAAAAAAATGGAGAAAGTAAGCTAAGCACCAGTTTGGCTGCAGATACAATGTAACCACTTTCTTGTGTTCCTGCCTCCATGCAGCCCCTGCAATGGGAGATGCTCTGAAAGACTAGGAGCCAATTGAGCCAATTCTCCCATCCCTAAGTTCAGCTACTTTGTCACAGCAATAAGAAAAGTGTCGATTTATGGTCCAAAGAAGAAGCAGGGGCTGCCTGCCTGCCTTCTTTGTCAGTGAGCACATCTGTCAGGGCGGCTACCACCCTCCCCTGATGACTGACTTCAGCTTCTTCAGCCTCCCAAAGGGGATTAAATATCAGCAGTTCTCCAGGGAACTTCCAGGCCTGCAGCATTGCATTGAGACTGCTGGGGTATCTCCAGCATGTACATAGCCATTGCTGGACTTCCCGTCCCCCGTGGGAAGCCCTTATTTATTAAATACATATGTTCTACAGTGTGGATGTGCCAGGGCGCTGCTAGATCTTCCTCATTTAGGACAGCTCCTAAGGTGACAGAGGAATAGCAATGACCCAGGTCCTCCCATTTCAAGGGCCACACTGCCCAGAAAGCCATGTACGCAGTTGTGGCTGCAGCAGGAGGCCCAGACACACAAAAGTCCCACCCGTCTTTACACAGACTTCTATCCTGGCTTCACTCTGTCTTCCATTTCTGTTTCCCTGGAGGACAATGTCTAGTCATTTGCATATTCATTATTCAACCCCTACGGGTCTTTCTTTCTTTCTTTCACTCCACACTATTAATCACCATGAACTATGTTTTGGAACAACTCCTTTCCAGAGGCCACATTTTCTGTATCTCCACTAACTAAAGAAAAATGACATTTTATGGAGGAAAGTTCACTGTAACAATTTAAGTTGTCCCGGAGCCATTAAACCCCTGGTCCTAAAAGCTGTATATATTTTATGACCCACTTCCTGTTAACAGGCCCTAAATCCTCTGTAAAGAAGTGGTCATTAACGGGGGTGGGGGGTGGGGGGGGTGTTTTCCAGCAGTTAGGCCTCTTCCACAAGGTCCCTGGAATGCCTGTCTCTTCTGGGATTGACTCCTTTAGCATCAGGAGCTGGGTCCCTGCTCTTTTTGTCACAGGAGTTTCCAGTGAGGTCAGGAGGGCCTGTCCTTGATTTCATTTCCTTCCTATAGTCAGTCTTTCTACTTCTTTGATATGAGTTAATTATGTGATGTAGATGTCATGTATAATAGCACTTGTCTGTCACTCAAAACACATATTGAAAAACAAAGGACAACTTCCTGGACCCCGTTCATGTCTACCTGCATGAGAGATGAATAGCAGGATGCAGCAGGAATCTGCTGGGAGAAGGTGGAGGATGACAATAATGAAGAAGAAAAGGAAGAAGAAGAGGAGGAAGAAAGATAAATGATAGATAGATAGATAGATAGATAGATAGATAGATAGATAGATAGATAATGGGTAATGTATAGATGATAGGTAGATAGATAGATACATGATAGATAAAACCGATAATAGATGACAGATGATAGATAATAGGTAAATGATAGATAAAGATGATAAATAGATACTAGGGGATAGATTGTCTTAATACCTGTGGAATAGAGTATCATTCGACCTTTACAAAAGAGATCCTGTATCCAACATAGATGAAGATAAACAGCAGACAGCACACTCAGTAAAATAAGGCAGGAAAACAAAAAATGACTACATATTCTCACGATGTGTAGATGTAAGCAAAGTCTAATACTTAAAGAGGAAGGCCGTGATTATCAGGGCTCGGGGGTTGGGGGGCATTTGTCACCAAGCCTAAGGACTGAGTTTTGTCCCTGAACCCACATGATGGAGAGAGAACCAACTCCTCTTATAAGGCACCTCCTGGCTTCTACCCACAAAAAAAAAAAATAAATATACAAACATTATTTTCTAAAAAATGTGATTATCAGGGGCAAGGGGAGAAAAAGATAAAAGATATATGTAGCTGCCTATAGCAACAGGAACTGGTCTGGACATCATAGGCTCAGCCCAAGAATCATATTATAATGTTGTATGGATACCGGAAATTCACTGAGAGAGATGAATTTAAATTGCTCTTACAATACATGGAGATGCCTGGCGACAGTAACCAATTCTCTGCACTTTCTAAGTATCCAGCCCCAAACACCAATAAGAAAGAGGAAAGCTCTTTGCATTTCAGAACTGTGCTTGGTCACTCTTTTAACTTTCCAGACCTGTCGAAGGGGAATGGTTCAAGTGGTGTCGCTCTGGAAACAAGCTACGAGCACAGTAGTGCTTCACCCAATCCTTTGTTTTGCTGTGACCACCATCAACAAGAGAACAAGTTTCCTCCCACACTCCTCGTCCCCAGCCACAGCTGGGAATTCCCCAGAGAAGCTGATGAGATCATGTACAGTTTCCAGTTTCCTGTGGTGATTTGGGACTTAAGTGTCCAGACAGAATGCACAGGGCTCCTGTCCCAGCTGGAGCTCCAAGTAAAACTGTGAAGGTTCCATGGGTTTCTTTTTTCCTTTAGGGCTCAACTCTACGAGAAAAGAACCTCAATCTTGGAGTGACCTTTGCCATACCGGAGTATGTAGTAGGTCCATACCTCCCTGGAATGAGACTACGCCTAAGGATAATTGAGAGATTCAGACCTCCATCTGTGTCTGCACACAGTGTGACCAGCTCATCCTGATTTGTCTGGGATATGTTTGAGAACCGAATTAGACTGGAGAAAACTAGCATATGGGTTAATGTTCCAGGG
Source organism: Mus minutoides (assembly GCA_902729485.2). Taxonomy (NCBI): domain Eukaryota; kingdom Metazoa; phylum Chordata; class Mammalia; order Rodentia; family Muridae; genus Mus; species Mus minutoides. The sequence goes on along the minus strand of LR749630.1, from coordinate 1,157,425 downwards.
CTGGGCACCCTGTTGTATTTTCTATGTCCTTCGTTCTCTACCCTAGAGACCTCTGAGTTGCGGGTGAGAGATGTTACCACCTCTCCTCCTGAAGACATCTGAGCACCTCAAACAACCTCATCCCTCCATTCAGAAATCTATATGGAGCTGGTGTCATAGCTCAGTGGCAGAATATGCACTTTGCATGTCCTGGGTTTGGTTCCCACCAACAAAATATGAAGAAAAACTTAAATCAGCATGGACAAGCCTACCCCCACGAGAAGTCTTCTGACATGTTTAAGAGTCTGCTGTAACCAAGCCAGGCTTCCTCTGGGTGGGAGGGCTCCTCAAGCCTAACCAAAATGATCTAGGTCTCCCAAAACCGGTCTCCAAATATAGGCCAACGGAACAGGGCAACGCCTGGCCAAGCATTGTAAGACATACTTCAGACATAGACATACTTCCTGCTTCTCCCACCTGACTGGACAACTTCCCAGTCCCCTGCAGCAGCTGTGTGCTGCCTGAAGTGTTTTCTCCCCATTCAGAGCTTTGCACTGCACTTCATGGCTGTACTTCATTCTTAAAAAAAAAAAAGCCTCTCTAGAGAGAGCATGGTCAATGGATATATTGAAAGGACCCCACTCCACACCTATTACAAAGGCTGGAGGTGGCAGTGTTGGGGGAACGGAGCCCTGGCAGAATTGTGAGGCCATTCTACTTCCTTGGAAAGTTGTTTTACAACTTTCTTACAAACCAAACATCTATCTCCCTTTTGTTCCCACAAATCTACTGCTACATAAAGTCTATCCACAGTAAGCAAAAGCACTGTATTCACAAAGGAAAAGCATTCATAGCACCTTTAATCATAACAACCCAAACAGGAAAATAGAAAATGACTCAAATATCCATTACCAGAAAAACCAAGAGAAGAAATCAAATCCAGCAGTGTTTCCTACTGTACACAGTGACTGCTACGCTTAACTATGAGGAAAGACAAAGGTCTGACTCAGACAGCAATCTCAATGACTCCTGAAGACATGTTTACCTCAGGCGAAAGAGGCAAGAGTAGCTATCTATAGACTGGGGAAGCATCTCTGTGATAGAATGCCTCCTTAGCATGCTCGTGGCTCTGGATTCAAACAAGAAATGCTCCCCCTAGCTAGGCCCAGGCACTTGAACACGTAATTCCCTTGCTATGGGTCAGCGCTGTGTGGGAGAGGCTTAGGAAGTCGGACCTTGCTGGAGGAAGTAGTCACTGGGACTACTGAGAGCGCACGGACTGACACTACTTCCTGTTTCCTCTCTCAGCTTCATTCTTGCTATTGAGGATGTGAGTGCTCAACTTCCTGCTTCAGCTGCTATACCTCCCTCATGCTGCCACCCCTAGGTGCCATGATGGAATCTTACCCTCTAGAACTGTAGGCCAGAAAACCTCTTCCTTAAGTTGCCTTAGCCACGGTGTCTTATCACAATAGAGAAGTAACTGCTGCAGCACTGTTTACAGACAGCAGGGACACAGACAGTGGTGGGAACTTTCTTAGCCCAGAGATTCACAGCACTAGAATGTCATGGGTCACCGAAAGTCAACATGACTTAGCAGCTCTTGAGTTTGTTGCCTCACACTGATAATGATGAAAATGATATAATACAGTGTAGGGGCCCTACACTGTATACTTTCTTCTTACCCAACCAGGGAGATGATCATGTATGTTCACATGCCTCTCTCCCACTTAGGACATGGCTGTCCATCACTAACTTCTGTTTCAGGAGCTGCGGACCTTAACTGTCTGCTGGCCATTATCCCTGACCAGGATCTGCTCTCCAACCTTTCAAGAGCTGCTGGCTCCAGCCTGTTCTAGTGGGTCTTCTTCTGGCTGTTAACTAGGCTAGGCTCTCTGTGTGGCCAGCCTGTCGTTTCTACCATAGGTCTGTTCCATTACCACACACAAGAAGCTAACAATACCACGGCATCAGTCCATAGCTGCTCTATCTCCTCCTGTATCACAAGCATCCACATTGCAAACTTAACCCACATGCAGCTAGACACTGGCAGACAGGCTCCTCGGGTAAGCAAGCCAGAGCTGTGCTAATAAAGGAGGCAAGAAGGAACATTCTGGAGTGTTTGAGATATTTTACATCTTCATAGGGGTGATGGGTTTCTGTTTGTCAAAATTCACCAAACTGAATACTTAATTGTTTGAGCTTCATACATGCAAAAGTATTTCTAGAGCCAGTGAGAGGGCTCAGCAGGTGAAAGCCCTTGCCACCCAGCATGGCACCACCAAGCATGGCGACCTCAGCTTGGTACTCAGGACAGTGTGAACGGAGAGAAGTGGCGTCTACGAGTTGACCTCTCACCTCCACAAGTCCACTGCACACATTCCCCAGGCCTTAAATAAATAATTCAGTAAGAACCAGGGAGATGGTTAAGCGGCTAAGAACACTTGCTGTTAAATCTTACAGAGGTCTTGGGTTTGGTTCCCAGGACCCACACCAAATACTCAAAACTGCCTATTACTCCGACTCTAGGGGATCCAAAACCTTTACCTGGCCTCCAGAGACACCAGCACGTACACACACGGTTCATACGCTCAAGCCCACATAGATAGCATAAAATAAAATGGGAAATCTTTTTCTTTTATTTAAGTAATAAAAAAAAAGTTTTGAAAAGAATCTTTGATTTAAAAACTTCCTGTAAGATTCTATACTATACTTATCTATATGTGATAAGTAAAAGTCAAAACAAGCAAAATAACTTCTATGTAAGGATGGTGGTATAGTGGAAATGAGGCAGGATCTGTGACTAGAAAATGACACATTTGTGCTTTGGAGCCTGGAACATTCCTTCTCAGCCTTGAGCAAGACTACTGGTTTGTAATTATTTGTGAAAGCTTGCATTCACACTGTTACACATGTCGATTTCAGGATGTAAAAATATTTTTTAAAATACACTAACAGTGTTCCAGCTCTGTGATGTCCTTCTGCTTGGCTCCAGAGCCCTGTTCCACACCCCCTCTCCCTTGTCCTTTTGACCTATTTTCCCTTGTCCTTTTGACCTATTTTCCCCTGTCCTTTTGACCTATTTTCCCATGAGTTTCTTTAAAATGAAGAGGATTAGTTCTCTTTGCGGGCTCTGATTCATACTTTCTCCTCCAATGGCCTCCAGATTTTAGGTTTTATTGTAAACCTTATCATAGTACTTTTTAAATGTGTACTTTTGTATTTATATAGAAGATAAGTCACTGGGCAGTGGTGACGCATGCCTTTAATCCCAGCACTTGGAAGGCAGAGGCAGGCAGATTTCTGAGTTTGAGGCCAGCCTGGTCTACAGAGTGAGTTCCAGGGCAGCCAGGGCTACACAGAGAAACCCTGTCTCAAAAACAAAACAACAAAAACAAAAACAAACAAACAAACAAAAAAACTAAACAAAAAAAGAAGATAAGTTGATATAGATAATAGGTAGAAAGATAGATGATAGGTGATTGGGAGATAATAGATAGATAGATAGATAGATAGATAGATAGATAGATAGATAGATAGATAGAGGGAGGGAGACAGAGATAGATTCTTGTGAACACTGCATTTTCGAGATTCTGGGATAATCAGATCCTGATTACTTTCTTGGCTCAGAAGCTTCCAGTTTCTATGGTAATGTACCACCTCCAGCCATCTCTGATGCTCTGAGATCCCTCATAATTGGACTGTGACATTTGATTCCAATCCCCAGCATGAAAACTGAGCGCTCTGCTCATCACTTCAACAGTGTGTTTTACAGTGAAATGCAAATCGTTATGCATTCACGCAGCACATCAAACACATCTGAAAAAACGTTGAGCATTCTGAAAGGGGCGGCAGTGCTATCATTTGCTAGAACTATCCACAGGACGGGTGGGCATGGGTGGGCATAGGCATCGTCTTTCTCAAAATTTACACAGAGGGCAGATTCCTGGAAATAACAGAGGGACTCATATTTAAAACTTGCTTTTAAACATAATCTCTCATCATCATACCAGAAAAGCAAAACTCCAACGTGCATATTGTATAGTCAGCCTGTTTTAAGAAAAGGGGAATAAGGAACCATGAGTGCTTTGTAATTTACTCCTGATTTGCTTTCCATGTCTTCTCCTGAGAATGTGCTCGTCTGCAGGACTTTTGTCATAGTGAGACTGAGAAGAAAAAGAAATACAGATTGCCCTGTCTGTCTCATGCGTCTTCAAGAAGCTCCTCGGGTCTTCAGCTAATCCTCCAGGACTGAGCTAACGTGATTAGGAAAGTGATCAGAAGCCCCTCCCAGACCCAAGAGGCCAATGGCACAGAAGACCTGCCAAGTGTTACTCTGCTCTTCTCTGCAGAACTGCTCTGTAGCTATTTCCCACGGAAGCATCCTCCTGGAGACTCACCAAATGCACAAGAACTTACAAGACCCTCCAAGGCTCCTTCCTGAGGTCTGTAGTAGTGAGCGAGAAATGGGGGAAAGGAAGACCTCCACAGTGCGGTTTGCCAGAGTTCTCCCTCTTGCTGGGGTTGGCTTCTTTTCAGAGCTCCAGCCTCCTCAGTGGCCCATGTTCCTGGAAGCAACCCCAGCAAGATCCTTGCGTCACCAAGTGGGAATCTCTCCTTAGTCTGGGTAAGGAGGAGTATCTGTAGGAATCTTCAGGAAAAGTAACACAGAAAGAATAAGTAACTCTTTAAGGACCAGCTTCAGAGATGTCAGCTTTTCCACTGGTGTGTGGAGAGCTTGCTTCTACCCCATGAGCCTGGCTAGTCCATTTCAAATTCTAGATACACGGCATATTAGTTGCCTTTCTCTTGTGATAAAAACACTATAACCAAGGGAACTTATAGAAGGAAGAGTTTATTTGGGCTTGCAGTTGCCGAGGAATAAGAGTCAATCATAGCTGGCATGGCAGTGGGATCAGGGGCTGGGGAGATGGCTCAGCAGTTTAGAGCACTGACTGCTCTTGCAGAAGTCCTGAGTTCAATTCCCAGCAACCACATGGTGGCTCACAACCATCTGTAATAGGATCCAATACCCTTTTCTGGTGTGTCTGAAGACAGCTACAGTGTATTCATATACATAAAATAAACAAATAATTAAAAACAAACAAACAAACCATGTTTTTTTTGGGGGGGGGGGGTTCCATCATCAAAGTCAAGCACAAAACAGAAAAAGCAGAATGGAAGTCGGTCCAGGATTTAAACTCTCACCACCTGATTCCAGGGACATATGCCTTCCAACAAGGCCACACTTCCTAAGCTTCCCCCCAAAACAGTGTTACCAACAGGGACCTGAATCTTCAAATACTGAAGCCTATGGAGAAATACTTCACATTCAAACCATCACACATAACTATCATTTCAGTAACACATTTGACAATGAAAATTTCACAGCTTCAGAGACAGTCCCTGGGAGAAGACTATGCCACCTTACCTCATTCTTAGCAGCAAGCCTTTGGAAAGCCAAGCTTAAGAACAGAAGCAAAGGAGGGCAGAAAGCTGGTGTCCAAACTTCACTATGAGTGAGCCTCCCCACAGTGACATGTAGCGAGCGTCATCAAGGTGACAACTGCATCAACACATTTCCACCATCCAGGCACAGCCCTACAGCCATGATAAGACACGAAAGAGGCCTTCCATGACATTTTGAGTAGTGACAACATTTAAAATTGACTGAAGGCTTCAGTTCTCCATTTGTCATGACATCCTGGAATGCTCTCTCCCTGAAAATTCTTAACTTTGAGATCTTTAGGATGAGGTGACTGCATTTGGAGACTGGGCCTTTAAAATGAGTCAGGTGAAGACCTCTGACTCTAAACCAATAGAATCGATGACCTTACAGGGGAGGTTAGAGGAAGGACCCTGGGGAACAGTAAAGATACCAGTGTGGTAAACCACCCGAAAGCCACGCAGAAGTACCTAAGAGGAAACCAGGCCCACTAACACCCTGACCTCAGATTCTCAGCCTCAAACATCATGACCAAACAAATTTCTGTTGTGTAATCCACTCATTCTGTAGTCATCTTGTTAAGACATTCCAAACAAATAAACAAATACAATATATAATTTTTTTTTAACAAACTGACTTAGTTAATGGGACTTTCTAGGAAGCCAGGACCACTCTGTGAAGAATCAGGATGACCCTTTCCAGAAAGGGCAGCTGATAGCTGAGGTCACATAGGCAAAGAACCAGATGATGGGAAATCTCAAAATGGGAAGAACCCTGCCCCCAAATCAAGCATCAAAGCAGAATGCCCACCCCTGCCCTATGCTGTGTTTAATTAGCCAGATTCTTGGCCGCTAGCGACCAAAGCTGACTCGTGTTGCTTTAAGTAGAAAAGAAGTTTGAGATGCAGTGCACGGACCCCCTGCGAGAGCTGGAGAGGCATTGCTGGTGGGCACACAGATAGGATGGATGGATCAGGCTGCCGTCATCACCCTTTACTCTTGGCCCCTTGCAATCTGCTGGTCCTCAGTAGATCACAGCTTGGCACCCAGGCTAATGATGAAGGAGCCACCATCATGCACCCAGGAACTGTTAAAGAGAGGATGAAGGGAGGAATAGAGAGTGAACCCCTGCTTACATGGCTGGATTCAGCTTCCATAGCGGGATATGAGATCATTCACCCAACATACTCAGAAGATGCAATAGTCCAGGAATACTAAAAAGAGGTTCTAGGGCTGAGTATCCTTGGATATTCTCCTGCCTGGTGCGGCCATAGAATACATGGACCTGGGTCAATATAGGAATTTGGGTGCTATGGGCTCTTCTTTCACAGCCCAGTTATACATGACCCAAGGACCTAGGGTGTCAGACACATCAGTGTCCTAACTTGTTACCTACTGCTGTAATAAAGACCATGGCGGAAAGCAACACGAGGAGGAACAGGTTTACTTCATCTTACAACTTACAGTCTTTCATAAAGAATCTGGAGGCAGAAACTGAAGCAGAGGTCATAAGGAAGTGCTGCCTACTGCCTTACTCCCCTTGGCTCATGTAGCCTGTTTTCTTGTAAGATCCAGGACTAGCTGCCTAGAAATAGCACTGCCCATAGTGGGCTGGGCCCTCCTACACCAATCATTCAAAAAAAAGTCCTACAATCTTGCCTGCTCGGCAATCTGATAGAGGTATTTTCTCAATTGATACTCTTTCTTCCCAAATGACTCTTGCTTCTGTCAAGTTGACTGACAATCAATCAATCAATCAATCAATAAAATTTAAAAATCTAACCAGTATAGCCACCAAAGGTCACCTCCAGAACAGTGACTTGGAGTTTGTCATCTCATGCCAATGAAGACTAAGAACATGGACTCATACGGGAGTGAGCCAAGCAGAAACGTTATTGAGGAGAACTTGGGAAGACTGAGAAAATGAGGGACAGTGAAAAATTAGAGAAAAGTAGGAGAAACTCTGGAGTGTATGTGTGTGTAGGTGGGGGGAGGGAGGTGGACGACGGACCAAGCCACCACCCTTCTTCCTTCCAGGGATTTTATAAGTCTATGGCAGGACATGGGCAAAGGATTAGGTCATTGTTATGGGAGTGCCTAGTTCTCTGGAGCTACCACAGGAGAGGGTACTGTGAAAGCTCACCAGCTAACGGAGGGACCACATATTCTTCCTACTTCCTCCCGCCCCCTGACCCAACCAAGGAGATGTTCAGAAGCTGTTCACGTACACCCCTTTCAGCTAGGGGTGACTGAAGTGTGATTCTGTCTGCCTCTGGCCGTTTTGTCGGGGGGCTGACCATGATTGTCTGCGGCTGTTCATGCCAGCTGACACTACCTACCATCATCCAGCTTGCCGGTGTCCTGCCATCTGCTAAGGAGGCTGCACCCTCTTTTTTTTTTTTTCCTCATGATCAGCTTATAGTTTCACCATGGCAGAGGACTACCTCTATCCCAGCCACCAGGATCTAGCTGCAGTCTTTATTGGCTACCTCATTTAGCTCTTTTGTCTGAAAGGTGATCTGGGGTTCCCCCTCAGTTGAAGCTCCTTATGATTTGGTCCATTCCAGTTACTTTCATCAGAAACAAGAATATGTGAAACACAATAGTGATTTACACATGTTTCTCAAGGGCTTCAGGTGAGCAGCAGGTACCCCTTCAGGGCTGCAGAGCCCTGCTCCATCCACTTCCCCATCTAGCTTGGTTGGTAAGCTCCTGTAGTCACATTCCTCACTGTTCCAGCTCTTGCCTTGTTAATCCTTTGTGGTAGTTTGGATGAGAAATGTCTCCCATAGGCTTGGGTATTTGAATACCCCATACCTATTTCTGGCACTGTCTGGGGAGGTTCAGGTGGTGCTGCAGTACTGGAGGAAGTGTGTCACTCAAGGCAAGCTCTGAGAGTTTATAACCTTGCCTACTACCATTTCCAACTCTCCACTTTGTGCTTGTGGTTGAGGGCTTGAGCTCTCTGCTTCCTGTTCCTGCTGCCATGCTTTTCCATCATGATGGGGGACTCTGATTCTTCTGGAACCATAAGCCCAAATCAATGCTTTCTTCTGTAAGTTGCTTTGGTCACGGTGTTTCATCACAGCAACAGAAAAGTGGCTCATATGCTCTGAATCTTCCTTTTTATCCCAGCTTCTGTTCTGCAACACATGAGCAACTTAAAGTTTTCACCATGCCCCTCTTCTCTCACTACCTACAGAGAGCTTGCATCAGGCTAATCTCAAACAGAGTGGGCAAGAAGACGTGGTCTTTGGTGAGCTCAGGGTTCAGATGATGTGGAAGAGGGATGAGGTCTCCCTTTGAACCTAAAAGGTCCTCTCCTCAGAAGATGCAGATAGTAAGAGCCTCCACTATGCCAAGGCCCATCCAAGGACCCCGTGCACCTTCAGTGAAGAAACATGAACTGATCTAGGAGGTAGGGAAAGGGAGTGTGTGTCACGTGACAATGACCCTGGAATGACCCTGAACTCTCTGTGAACATGTGACCCTAAATCCATTCTGAGGGTCTTCTGGAAAGAAAAGCAGCAAGTCAAACTCCACTCTGTGCATTCCATTTTTGGCCCAATGAAAAACTTCTAATAGTGAAAGTCCCTAGAATTGAGAATACGTGTGCCAAAAACGTGAATAATGAAACTTCTCCATAGCTGTTAAAGGTGACAACTGGGTAGGTGGATACCAGATGGCTGCTTAAGAATAATTGCTGGGTGAGCTTTAAAGGTGCAAACTGCTATTCAAAGAACCCTGGGTTTTAGACAAACTCCCACAGACATCTTCCGAACATATCTCCGCGGCTGGATGAGTAATGAGAGCCAATTCATCAGGGGTCAGTCCTATGCGGTAAGGGAGTATCCTTCATCATTAGTAGCCTAATGAATTATGGCTTTTGTGTGCTCGGAGACTGTGTTGGTTCTGTGCTTCTTCTTTAACCAGCACTTAGCAAAGGGCATGTGGATTATCTAAGTCATAGCTTTCAACAATAAATAACAAGTGCCAGGTTTTCTTCCTAGGCATTTGGGAACATGTCCAATGATGAGCTGAGCCTTGCTAGCTGCATACAAGGCATGTGTGTTCATTGTAATTACATTAAGCAGCTAGTACTGGGCAGAGTAGGTGGTTGGGGACACAGAGATGATCTATGGTGAGATGTGAAGGCTATCGGGTTTTGGTTCATTAGCACAAGTCATTCAGTTTGATGAACTTCAACGAGAATATTATATATACACGCATCATGTAAGACACGACTTTTCTTTAGCTCTGCCAAGCTCACCACACATCCAGGTCTTGCTTAAACTGCCTCTCTAGCCTTACAGAGAAGAAAAGAGCAGAAAGCTTCCCTGAAAAAACAAGTGACGTAAGGCAGGTACGGATGAGTTTGGTCCCCTGGAGTCACTCGTGACCAGAGGCCATCCACAGGTGTGCCAGTCCCTGGAGGTTCACCAGGACCCAGGAGCAAACCTTACCTGTGGGGTATCACTCCACCCTCAAATTGCTTTCTGCACTATGTAGAAATCACCTAACTGAGAATAATTGACCTATAACATCTAAGAAAATAACCTCACGGCTTTTAAATAATAGGCCTACCTAAAATTAATAATAATAATAATAATAATGAATGGCATTTATTTTGCTCTCCAACAATATGCCAAAATTTTAAGTCCTAACTCTCCAAAAGAGATTTGTGAGTAGCTTACTCGGGCAAATCTACTTTCTCTTGCCAAAGGAAGTGCTGGAAAAATACCCAGTTATGTTGGATCACGGTATTTAAGACTGTCGATAACTGGTCTAAGTTAGGTGTCTGAAATCAGAACACTGCATATGTACATTGAAGAAGGCCCCGTGGAAGGAAGAGGGTGTGGGTACACTTGTAGTGCACAGGCTGAATGTTCTTCAAACCACAGTGGGAAACCAGAGTAGACAATCAGGAATAGACAAATCCCTCAAACACCAGAAAGGCACCCACGGGGTTGCCTGATGAAGTGTGTATCTGTGCCTGTGTGAGTGTGTAACCCCCATGTCAGAAGTGTGCACACTGGGTGCAGCCACCCTCTCTCACCTGCTGTGAACCAAAAAAATAAAAAACCTTCCTCTGTTATCCTCAAGGCTCAGGCTTCTGCTGTGAGCTGGTCTAGCTGGAGCCCCTCTTGCAGATAATCTGTACACATCTACCCTAGGATAAATGTTGTTAAAATCAGAATCATGAAAGACACAACAAAACTAAATCCATCAATTTGCAGCAAAGCCAAAAACCAAATAACCTTTCACTGTTGCTGTTAAAATCGCTCATTCCTGTGGGGTCAGAGTAGCTCTTGTTTTCTCCTGAGCAGTTTTATAAACAAACCTTCACAAGAGGATGTCTGTGAAGTAAAGGTTTAAAGACATATCTGGCTATAAAAATACTCCATTAATAAATATTTAGGGAAAGTTGAGTGTTTCTGAATATAGAGTCACCATGAGCGAGGTCCAGAGCAAGAGCGGACAGGAGGGTGGGGGTTGGGGGTCAGCTGTGGGGCGCCTGCCTGGCCTGTGTGAGGACTGGGGCCATCCTCTGAACTTCAAAACAAAAAAACAAAACCTCCATAATTATAAATGTTGAATAAACATTTATTAACAGACAGTAATGAGCTCTTAAATGTTGAGTCAATTTTAATTTGTTGTTTCAGTATGATGGCTAATCAGGGTTGTCAACCTGACTGCATCTGGAATCAACTAAAAACCAATGATGCTGGGTGTACCTGTGAGGGATTTTTCTTGATCAGATTATTTGAAGTAGGAAGGCCCACTCTGAATGTGTGTGGCTCCTTGTGGTGACCATCCACATAAGCACGGGGAAGAAGGAAAGGCTGCCCTTTGCCTGCCTGCCTTCACTCTCACAGGTGAGTTCTTCTACCCTGCTGCTGCAGCATCCCTTCACTGATACTAGACTCAACTTCTTCAGGATTCCAGCGCAGCCTGAAGATCAGCAGCTCTCCAGGGATCCTTCCAACCTTCAGGGCCAGATTGAGACAGAGACATCCAGCCTCGTGGACTGAACTACTGGGTTCTAAGCCTCTCCAGTGTGAGAAAGCTGCTATTGGTACACTATCCACACAGCCTGTAAGCCAACCTAATACATCCCCTTTTAATATATATCCATTCCCTCGGCTCTGTCCCTTTAGAGAACGTACCTAATGCATTCAGGAATCCAAATGTGTTCAAGCAAGGTGAGAGAATTCTAAACCCTTAGAAAACTAAAATGCACTGTAAGCAAAACACATGGATGCAGACAGTCACAGGCAACGAGGGAGGTGTGAGGAGGTGAAGACATGCCCGAGTAAGGATAGAGAGACAGAAATTATGGGACGTACAAAGAGAAAGCAGCCCCTTACTCTAGAGCCTAATTCAGTGGTCCTCAATCTTCCTAAAGCTGTGACCCTTTTAATATGATTTCTCAATTGTGGTGACTCCCAACCGTAAATACATTTTTGTTACTACTTCATAACTGTAATTTTGCTACTATTATGAATCAGGATGTGAATATCTGTTTTCCCATGGTCTCGGACAATCCCTGGGAAGGGGTCATGTGACACCCAGAGGGACGGAGACCCAAAGGTTGAGAACCACTGGTCTCATGGCAGCCCCTTGCCGGCTGAGAGGCAATTCCATCACTTAACACTTTGCTGTGAAGGCTACAGGCATACAGTGACTGTTCCTTTCCTGGAGGACATTGACGTTAAAGAATCAGTGACCCAGGCTTACGGCCTGGAGATGTATGACCTTGGATGTTGCCTCTTTCCTAAGACATCTAGAAATCTCGAACACAACTGTTACAGTGAAAAGAGCCTACTTTGTTGTGTCGGGGCCTGCTAATCCTGTCAGGGGCTCTGTCGGTTCTGTCAGGTGGTTTCATTAGCTCTCTTAGCAACATTTGGGCGACAGGTCCCTGCAAACCCCACCAAAACATTAAACAAACCTGATGATGAAGTCAAAACAAAACAGCAGCAAGCTGAGAGCCGGGAGAGCTCCGGGAGCCGGCAGAGCTCGCACCCACATTGGCTATGACTCGCTTGCTGGTCTCTTCAGAAGCCCCTAGCCACACTCTCCCCTCCGAGAGTCTCCTCTCTAACCTCGTGCTTAAATATATTCAAATATCTCCCTCAAGCCTCAAGCCCCAAATCTACCTCATTCTGGCTAGTACTAAAACCCCTCTATGAGTACAAGCTACAAATCAGGGGTTGGCTTGAGCTGAGGTCCCTAAAAGTCTAAGGGCTGCTGAGGGTGATGGGGGGGTTGTACCCTAATAAACTGGCATCCCAGTTGAATGCTATAGAAAGGATAAGTAAATTGAAATACACAGGAGGTAGTGGTACACACTTAATTCCTACACTTGGGAGGCAGGGGACAGTGGATTTCTGTGAGTTCCAGGCCAACCTGGTCTATAGAGATAGGTCCAGGACAGCCAGGGTTACACAAAGAAACCTTGTCTCAAAATTAAAAATTTAAGTGAGTCACAATACTGGGAAGTCACTTTACAAATTCTGAGCCACAAGCAAAGGTTTGGCTATCTTTCATTGGCACTCCACTGTGACTGTGTGTCAGACACTGCTAATCCCACCGGTGGAGAAAAAGACCACTGTCACAATTCAAAGCCAAATTTGAAGAAGCTTTATTAAATATTGACTGGGATGGACTCTGGCCAGGTCTGCCTTTGGGTTCTCAGAAAATGGCCATAAGTCAAGTTTTGCAAGGGCTTAAAAAGACAAAACCCATATTCACCGCAGTTCTCATCAGCTCCAATGAGGGGCAAACATATGGTCTACCGTCATTTCCTGCTACAAATATCCTGCCTACATCCAATCAGGGGCAAGTGTACACCCTGACATATTTCCTGTTCATGCACACACACACACACACACACACACACACATACACCTCACCCCCACGGGATCAAGCACATCTAGTATAGATTGGGGCAAACAAGCTTAAGACAAACAGGAACTTATTCTTAACTGCAAACAGAACTCTTAACCAGCAAGGTGTTATTTCTCTTGTTTCCGTCTCACAGTGCCATGGAGAAAGTGCAGATATGGAGGTAGATGACCCCTAAGCCATGATTTGTTCTCCTTGTGCTCTGAGACAAAAGTCACTGAATGAGGTGAAATTCCAGTGTGTGCTGAGTATTGGAACCAAAATGATGAGATGGTCCCTGGTTTCAGACACAGAGCTCTAGTTAGTATACAGTCAGTGTACTGGTTTTCCTGGGACTGTCTCATCACCCCTGGGATCTCCACATCCCTCCATCTTGGGCCAACTGGTTGCTGGAATGAAGGAGTGGCCAACTGGGAGGGGAGTTATAGCTAACAGATATCTGTAAGCAGGACCGGGTGATGGTGGGCTGCATCTGGCCTGATGTGTAAATAGAGCTCATTAGCGTACAGATGATAAGGATGAGCAGGAAGCTCCCCATTGAGTGGGTGCAGACAGCACCAGTGTGGGCTGGGTCTCCAGTCCAGGCGCCTCTGAGGCTCAACTAGACGTCCTTCACTCCCCACACCTGATGTTTGCTGTCACCCTGGTGGCCTGAATTATCAGTCTGACTTATCCACACCTGACTTTATTAATTTATCCTTGCTCCCCTTTGTCTTGGAGGATGGCTGTTCTCTCTGTCTGTTCTATTTGCTATCTGAGCAGTGGCCTCAACCTCCCTCCCCCTTATTTTCCTTCCTTGTCTGGACTTAGTTCTTTTAATGCCAATAACGGCTACAGGACAGATTTAAAGGGCCATCCTCAAAAGAAACTCACCATCAAAGTCGGCAAGAAATCTGCTTCGTGATAAATGACCTTCTGTAAGGGAAAGAGTGGGTTTGGAGAGTCCTTCCTCCATGCCACATCTGCTCCAGATAATCTGATCTAGAGCCACCAGCGTGTGTGTGTGTGTGTGTGTGTGTGTGTGTGTGTGTGTTGCTATGAGATTGCTTCTTTCAGCATTATTTTTTTTCTTCTTATTTAAACCTCCCCTAGCCCATGGGATGGAGCTACCTACAGTTCAGATGGGTCTTCCCATCTCTGTTAACCCAAACTAGAAATTCCCTCACAGAGGCTTAAACAGTCAATAGAGAGTACACATGAAGCATGAGATTCAGTAAGACAGAGCTGACAGCCTGTAGCATCTGGGACAACTCTTAAATAGCTTCCGGGAAAGAAAGAGGAGACAGGTTTTAGAGTAGAAATGTAGGAGAGCAACCCTGTGAGCCCAGGGTGGGATGGAGGGTTGGGGTGAGGTAATTACCCTGGGTCCAGAGGCACCAAGGCAGGGACTGTATTCAAGAAACATATTCAAGGTGGTGGGGAAAGACACATAGGAAAGAGTGAAAGGCAAGATTCCCCGGGGACAAATGATAGTTTTCTATCAAATGATAGTTTTGACTGATCCAAGCCAGGCCACTCTTAAGAATGAGACTCTGAACTGATTGTTAATGACCACAGAGGTAGGTGAATCTCTCTGAGTTCCAGCCCAGCCTGATCTACGTAGCAAGTTCCAGGCCAGCTGGAGCTACATGAGACCCCATTTTGAAAAGTACCAGACTCTATAGGGAACACATTGGCTTTGGCTAGTTGTTACATAAATATTTCAGACTCAAGTGTCTAGCTCTGACCTTACTGTTTTCTGTTGTGTGAAAAAAATCTTTTGGGGGGAGATGCTACTAACCTCAGAAAAAGGATCCCAGAACAGACCAATACCACCAAAATTCAACTTGATGAACCAATGAGTTGTATTGGGGTTACTTACAGGAGTGTGGCCGAGGGTCACTTACAGGAACAGAAATCACTCAAAGACAGCTGCATCACCAAAGCCTACCCCAGCATGGGTGACAACTCACAAAATCTGGGAACCTGGAGCACACTGCACATGGAAAGTGTCCTCTCTGAGTGACTCAGTTGGTCTAAACCTCTTCTGGGCAGCAGATCTGGTCCTGGGTCTTCTTTGATACTTTTATTGCCTACTCTGACGGGGAGGGGCCAGAATCTGGTTAATTTCAGGGACTTCCTGAGCCTAATTTTAGCTGTTTACCTTCTTGTTTAAGGAACTTCCCTACTGGATAGAATGGATTGCTTCAATCTTGGAGGAAACACCTGCACGTTTCCACAGTTCTGGCCCCATTCCATGAAGGAGCCTTCTGTTGGCGTCAAAAGACCCTCTGACATGCTAGGTATTCCTATTCCCTGCACAATGAGAGTCCAAGTTCTGGAATGCCCATCCCATTTGCCTAGTATAAGGCCAAGTATTGGCTCAGGACACTTCAAAGACCAAGTTCTCAGCACCAGGGAGATTTATTTGCCCCAGAAAAACAAAGGGCAGAGAATAAGAGACAAAGGCAGGAGATAGAGGATGAGAGAGAAGGGGAAGGGAACAAGGGAGAGGGAGGAGGAGGATTAGTCCCAGAGGGGAACAGGACAAAGGAATGTGGATAGAGAGGGGACAGACACAGCCCATAGACAAATGGCAGTTTATAAAGGTACAAGGGGAAACCCTGTGTTAGGAAGAGTATTTAATTTTAAGTGGACATGTTTATTAGGTGAGACTTTTGATTGCTGGACTTTAATACTTTGATAGTTGGATCTTGCTTGTCAGCCTCAGGAGGAGGAATTGGCCAAATGACAAGAAAAGACGTTGGTGGCTAGCTTTAGGAATGTAGTCCAATGTTTTTTAGCAAGGCAGAGGGAATCTGGGAGAAGGGCAAGGCCTGCCAGAGCCATGTTTGCCATGCTCGGGCTAGCTAGAGTTCCTTCACCTAGAGTTGGGTGTTGTCAGTCTCTCAGAACCACAACCATAAGAGTTCTTTCTTAATGGGTAATAGAAGTAATAACACGAAGAAAAGGTTTCTATTGAAGGTGAGACACCCATACTACCAGAGTCTAAGAACACACAACACCATTAGCCCTTTAGGTGTTAAAAACCATGGGAGGAGCCATGTGGTAGCACACATCTATAATACTTACTCTTGGGAAATGGAGGTAGGAGGGTCAAAAATTTATCCTTGGATGCATAGAGCTGGAGGCCAGTCTCAAACACACCAGCATATGCGCACACACACACACACACCTCCACACCAAACCACCACCACCAAAACCCAGCAAGAAAAGGTCCATTTAACACCAATCTCAAATCTATTCCTCGTGATGGGAACTCCAGCCAGAATGGGCAATGCAAAAAAATAAATGTGATTGATGTGGCTGAAAGGTAGAGAAAGAGTTCCTATCACACAAGAGAGGCAGGAAAGAGGACGGTGGGAAGAAAGGAGACAGCAAGGGGATTGTGAGCGTGCCCTTTACAGCATCTTAAACAGCACACATGGAAAGAAGAGCTCTGCCCACCAGTAGGTGGAACAGCAAAACAGAAGAAAAACCTACAGATGGTGTTGTGCAGCTATTTCCTCGGAGTTGAAACATTCTCCCCTGGTGGAGGAGGGAGGCTCTTAACACTGGGGAAGTAAAGAAAAAATGTGCTCGGCTCCAGAAACCTGCAGAGTCGCGAGGCTCCCAGGCTCCTCTGCGAAGGTGAGCTGCAAACAGTGGCTGCAGGGAGAAGTCTTCAGTGGAGCTGTCTGCGGCAGGGAGCTCGAGGGATGCAGCTTTTGGGCGTGGCTTCCCATGCTGGGGGGCTTTTCACTGTTGAGCAGCCTTTGAATCACCCATGCCCCTGGATGTAATTCCAGGAAATCCCTTGGTTCCCCAAGCTCGACTTCGTTGAACCATTTCTTCGGCCTGTCATTGGTGCTCTCTCTGGGCTGTACACACTTTAGTTCTCTCCTAGAGAAGTAACTCAACGAGTGGGAGCTGGAGAGATGACTTAGCAGTTGTAAGCAGTCAGGACTTTTGCAGAAGACCCAAGTTCAGTTCCCAGCACCTAACGTTGGAAAGTTCCCAACTGCATGTAACTCCAGCTCTAACGAGTTTGATGCCCTCTCCTGGTCTCTGAAGGCACTGCATCCACCTGCACATAGCCACACACAGACACACACAGACACACACAGACACATAATTTCTTTTACTCTGCAGGGGAAACAAGTAATGTACTAAGCAAGTTTTCTAAAGAAATTACATCCATACCAGTCTGTGGTATTTAAAAACACAAATTGCCTTCCAGCCGCAGATAAATTACCATTTTAATATACATTGACAAATAACAATTATATGTATTTTTGAATTATATGTATTTATATGTACATATAGACGGATTGCTGAAGGGACATATGAATACATATGCAATTAAATCAAGATAGTTCTCATGTCCATCCCAAATATTCCTCCTCTTCTTCCTCTTCTCCTCCTCCTCTACTTCTTCCTTCCTTTTCTTAAGTGAAAATATTTGAAGTTATTGATGGCCTACAGACAATTCTACCAGGCTACACCCTACAGCTACCTAACAACAGCTTGTGTCACTTCCCGTATGAAGAGGGACAGCTCGCTACCCCAGCTCTCTCTCACCATCTTTCTCTTTGTGTTCCCACATGTTCCTAGCCAGCTGGCCTCTCTTCCTCTCTTTCTCTTTCTTTCTTCTCCCCACCCCCTTTCTCTGCCTCTAACCCTCTCCAGGTACCCCCCATCCCTTTCCCCATAAATTTTCTTTATATTAGGCCTGTTCCTTAGGGGAATACCTTGGCAGGACCCACCAAGGTAGCAACCTCCACAATTATACTGTGTAATAAAACTCAATAATTATACTTAGGGGTTTAGAAACATATGTGTAATACAGTGCTGTTTACCATCTCTTGGTTACTTTTCCTTTTGTAACACACCCGAGACCTCACAAAAGCAACGCAAGGGAGAAAGGGGTTTTATTGGCTCACACTCTGAGGTTCACTCCATCTTGGAGGCAGGTGTTTGAGGAGCAGGGAGTCACATCAAACCGGCACTTAAGAATCAGAGAAGGCAGGGCAATGTTGCCTTTAATCCCAGCACTCGGGAGGCAAAGGCAGGCGGATTTCTGAGTTCAAGGTCAGCCTGGTCTACAGAGTGAGTTCCAGGACAGCCAGAGCTACACAGAGAAACTCTGTCTTGAAAAATAAAAAAAAAAAAAAGAAGAAGAAGAAGAAAGAAAGAAAGAAAGAAAGGAAGAAAGAAAGAAAGAAAAAGTGAAAGAAAAGAAAAGAAAAGAATCAGAGAGGAGTCAATGCGTGCTGCTTCCTGTTCAGTCCGTTTTCTTCCCTTTTCCTACAAAACCCCAGGCCAGGAAACGGTGCTGTGCACTTTCCGAGTGGGTCTTCTCTCATTGATTAACCTAATCAGGATGATCTCACAGACACAGGGCCAGAGGTCTACCTAATTAAGATAACGCCCCACAGGTGTACCTGGAGGCTTATCTCTGAGGTGATTCTGGATCCTTCCAAGGTGACAATCAACTCTAGCCACCAACACAACCATGTCTGTCACACTGTGCATTGGGGCTTGGGAAAGAAATGCAACTCAACCTATCCCTCTGGTCTGAGGTGAGGCTCTCTATCCTCTGATACACATCTCCCCACCCCCACTCCGACTCCATAACAACCACTTTAATCTCTGTGTCTGTTGTTTTAAATTCCACAGATGAGTGGGAACAGGTGGTATTTGTCTTTCTGTTCCTGGTTTATTTCACTTCGCATAATCGTTCTCCAGTTTCATCCCGATTGCCAGGAACGACAGAATTTCCTTCCCTGCTGGACCTGGTAGCATTTGAATTGTGCATAAGCTGTTCCTTTGCTTCATTCACCTGCCAGTGAGACCTTAGGTTCCATAGCCATCACTGGGAATAGCATGGCAAGTGACACGGGAGTGCACCATCCTCTGACATGCTGATATCAAAACTTTTGGGTAAATATCCAGAAGTGGGGTCACTGGACCATGCTAGCTCTATTTTCAGTTTTCAGAAAACACTCAATACTGTTTTCCATAGTAGCACTAATTTTCATCCCCACCAACAAAGAACCAGTGTTTTGTTTCCTGTGTCCTTGACAACGTGTGTGTGTGTGTGTGTGTGTGTGTGTGTGTGTGTGTGTGTGTGTGTGTTGATGGAGATTGAACCCAAAGTCTTAGCTAGGCTAAGCAGACATCCTAGGTGCTCCTTCCTCTTAGGTACAACCTTAGTGCTTATTTTTCATTTGTTTTATTGCTTTTTAATTTGTTTGTACTTTTTCTATTTTGAGACAGGGTCTTCCTAAGGTGCCAGGCTGGCCTTGGATTCACTCTGTAGCCCAGGCTGGCCATGAGTTTGCAATCTTGCTTCTGAATGGCAGGGAACACAAGGCTAAATCACTAGACCTGGCTTTTCTTCTTTTTTTTTTTTTTTTACAATTTTGGTTTTTTTTATTATGTGTGTGTGTGTGGTGTGTGAGTTTGGGGGTGGGTATGCACACATGAGAGCAAGTGCCTTAGGAAGCCAGGGGTGTCATATAGCACTGGAACTGGAGGCTCAAGTCATGAGCTATTCATAGTGGGGACTGGGAAGTGAACTCAGGCCCTCTGCAAGAACAATAAGTGTTCTTAACTGCTGAGCCATCGCTCCTGTCCTGTTCTTTGATAATATCCAGTCTGATAACTGTGAGTTGATACCTAACACTGTGGTTTATATTCCCCAAATGTTTAGTGATATTAAGCATGTTTACATACTTTTGTTGACTGTCCTATTGAAGAATCTCTAACCTGTAGAATTGTTTGCATTCTCTGTATAGTATTATAGGGTAGTCATTTCCTTCTAAGATAAAATATCCCATCTTGGAAGGAAGGTTGTTAAAACTGAGATGTCCAAAAGGGTGGTGAAACATTCCATTCTGCAGGGAAGTTGGTTAAACCTCATGAAGTAAATTCAATAGCTTTAGGAAGTCCTTGAAACTAACCAGATTCACTAGACCCCTCCCCTCCCCTCCCCAGCATTTATAAGCAGTAAGAGCTGCTGAGAGACACTCAAACAAGAAATCAACCTTTTCCTTCCCTATGTTACTTTTGGTTACTGAATTTATCATGACATTGAATGAAACTGTAACAGTCCAGCAGCTTATCAGTTCATCTAGGTAATTTTATTTACTTGTGTAACTTACAGTACTCTCTCAGGAGCCTCTGGATTTCTGTGGTAGTTGTAACATGAAATGGGAACTCCTGGTTTTGTTGGAGACTCAGTTCTGCCACTCGATGTTTTTCTGGAAGCTGTAGCATGAGAGGATGTTTTGCTGAGAACTGACACGTGGTAGTTTTCTGGGAGTTGTCTGGTAAAAGGGCCTGTGATATTTTGCTAGAGCGGATGCTTGAGAGGCATATAATGTTTGGAAAGAGTATAGGTATAACTCAACAGACAGTGGACGGCGCCTTTGCCTTGGTTCTCCTTGCAGCTTTTTTGCTGGTCATTGTTAGGCTTTGCTGGCAACCCTCTTGCATTGGTTCGCCTTGCTTTCTTCACTGATGACCTTTCTTCATAGAAACGCTGCTTCTTGCCACTTCTGTGGACTTGGGCTGATGGCGCCTTGTGGTTTCTTCTGGAACGAGCCACTGCGGCTGATTCAGATTTGGTATTTGCTGAATAGACTGGACTGTTGTTACTGATTTGTGTTTGGTGTTTTGCTAGTGGACTTGACTATTGACAGCAAAGATTGGAATCTCCCCAAAGAAGTACTTCTAAACAGGTCTACACCCCCCATTTCCCATTAACCTTTCTTTTCTCCTACCCCTGGTGGGTGGTGGACTAAGAAGGGATTAAAGAACCATAATTAAGGTAGGTTTTGAAAATTCCAAGTCTACACTAACATCTCTTGTTTCTGACTCACTGAGTCTTCTCTCTTTTCCTTGTAGTTGGTCTACCTGAGAGCTCCTGGCTTTAATCTTTTCAGTTAACCAACTCTTATGTTTACTGTTTTTTTTGAGTTGCTTTTGTAGTCTGTATTTCATCCACCTCAGCTCTTCATAATTTTTCCCCTCCTCTAACGTACCATAGATTGTTCTGTTTCTAGTTCTAGAGCCCTGATTCCATTGATTTATCCTCCTCTTCTTCTGCAGTACAGAGTATTACCAGTCCCTACAGCTAGGTGCTTCTTAGGTAGAAGGGGCTCCAACGCATATTGTCGTCTCCTCAGCTCCTCACACACTGCTTGGCATGCAGCAAGCACTCCAGATACAGTCATTGCATACATAATGAATAAAGGAAGGAAGTAGTGACTATTTGGAGTAATCTCCAGATGTTTTCTTGAAGCCAATCATCTTGCCTGCATCCTTTCTGGATTCTGCATGGACCTTCTGGATTGTACATTGAGAGTCTAGTATTTCCATGATGTCCTAGTCAACTGTGTGTGTGTGTGTGTGTGTGTGTGTGTGTGTGTGTGTGTGTGAGGACAGCCACCAAGATGGACAGATTAAACATTTTAGAGTTTGAAGAAAAAACATCTCCCAGAATCACAAACAGGTCACACAATATTTTCTGACTAAATTAGACATTTTTCACTATAGTACTGTAATATTACATTCTTGGTAAAGCTATATTCTCTGGGCTGGGAGAGAAGTAACAAAGATTAGAGCTGAGTCTGGAGTCCCTGTGACTCTTGGTTCCTGACATGGTCCCCTTAGAACTCCTTCAACTTCACCTCATCCATTCCCACCTCGGGGATTTCTCTTCAGTTATGTAACCATACACAGTTCTTGGCAGCCACAGGGTCTCTGCCCACCACACCCCTTCCTTTCCTCCTGTGTCTGACCTCAGCTCTCTCTTACCTGCTCTAGCCCCAATTCCCAGAGCAGTCGCTTTGTTCTTCACAGCTCCTTATGTTTTCTTTAAGGCACCCATGATGAGCTTATAGCTCTTTTCTTCTCCATACTAGTGCCCCAGTGACACAAGCATGTCTGTCTATCTCCCTAGGGATCACCCTTTCCCAGGGCCATGCCCAGGGGTTGGCAAATAGTAGACAGTAAGTAAATACTTCTTCAACAGCCCTTGCTGCTCTTTAGAGGGTGTTTTTCAGCAGTCCAAGTAGACATTTCTGGACTGTCCAATGATTTTGTCGTTTAATGACTTTTGTATTTCTAGAAAGGAGGTTATATTTATTTTACTCTGTAATATGCATGTCCCTCCTTGCATACCTGGAATTTCATGAAAATGAGGAAATGTTAAAAAGTAAGGTTTTGTTGTTGTTGTTGTTGTTGTGTTGTTTTTTGTTGTTGTTGTGTTGGGTTTTTGCTGTTGTTGTTGTTGTTGTTTTATTATTTTTTTCTGAGACAGGGTTTCTCTGTGTAGCCCTGGCTGTCCTGGAACTCGCTCTGTAGACCAGGCTAGCCTCAAACTCAGAAATCTGCCTGCCTCTGCCTCCCAAGTGCTGGGATTAAAGGCGTGCACCACCACTGCTCGGCTAAAAAGTAAGTTATGAATTACTGTCTTGCTGTTTACTCTGAGAATGGATATATAAAGAAGGATTCTGGGTGTAGCTCAGTGGCAAAGGGATTTCTTAGCATGTTAGTCGAGGCCTTAGGTTTGGTCCCCAGCATATAAACACTGAATGAGAGAGACTTAAGAAATAAATGTATAGCCACAGTAACTTATCACAAACAGTATGTCTTAGACTTTCATCCCGTGACAACAAAATATGTAACATTTTAGGCTAAATTTCAAATGGGATTCATGTTTAAAATATGAGTAGAATGTGTCTCCAAAGCAAGAAAAGCTAAGGTGTATGAGGGCAGTGGCCCTCAGTTTTGACTTCTGAGAACTCAGCTATGCCCCTTGGAGTCACAGCTGCAGCTGACCTCAGTGCCATGGCTACTACATTTTTAGAATCACAGCTGACTTTCATTGTTTTATTTTTGAAAGTCGTTTTGAGGTTGGAGTTTTGTTAAGAAAAAGTTTCACACAGATTTAAGTGTGGGTGTTAAGAGACAAAGAGAACTGCTTTTTAAAATATCAAAATTTGTTTTGTGTATTTTTCAAAACAGGGTTTCTCTGTGTAGCCCTGGCTGTCCTGGAACTCACTCTGTAGACCAAGCCGGCCTCAAACTCAGAGATCTGCCTGTCTCTGCCTCCCAAGTGCTGGAATTAAAGGTGTGAGCCACCATGGCCGGCTTAAAACATTAATGTATTAATTTTGTTGCTGTTGGCAGCTATTTATATCTATTTATCCCTGCCAGAGATTACAGGTATCTAGTTTATTTGATGCTGGAAATTGAACCTGGGTTTTGTACCTGCCAAGTAAGTACTTTACCAACTGTGCTATGTCTCCCAGTCCATTTACTGCTTATTTTGTTGTTGACTTTTTTTTTAATAAAAGGACTATTTATTTTATATATTTGAGTATACTGTTGTTGTCTTTTAACACACCAGGAGAGGGCATCGGATCCCATTACAGATGGTGGTGAGCCACTATGTGGTTGCTGGGAATTGAACTCAGGGCCTCTGGTAAGTGTTCTTAACCACTGAGCCATCTTTCTGGCCCCCTGTTGTTGAAATTTTAAGGCAAGGGCTTGCTGGGAAGCTCAGGCTGGCCTCAGACTTGAGGTTTCCCTGCCTTAGCCTCCCCCCGACCCCCCCCCACCCCCAAGTATTAGCATTACATACAGTCACTCGCACACCTGGCTCATAGCTAACTCTTTTAACAACAATTAACACAGGATAAATTATAACATTAGTTTGTTTTAAGCCTAACTTTCTATTCAAAATACTAATCTAAGAATCTCTTGTTGACGCATTGTCAGTTTAAATCAAAGACAAAGAAGAGGGCATTTCCTACAGATTCTGTTGATTAGACAATCTCTTAAATGAGACTTTTAGGCAGAAGGACATTTGTCACCAGTAAAAGCCTGAACTTCTAAGAAGAAAACAGATTTCTCTTTAGTCTTTCTTTGTAATGCTGTCTACAGAATGGATGCGGGGCTGTGCTTGAAGTCCTGGGGTTTGAGGACAGGCGATCTCTCTTCTGAGCTCTAGTCCTTAGTGAGAACAGTGCACGCTCTTAGCCGTTGCACCTTCTCTCCAGACCCACATTTGAAGTCCTTCTCATTCCTTCAGGTGAATCAATTCCTGTTGCATGACAGATAACAACTGTGGGTTGTTCTACATATAACTCTCTCTCTCTCTCCAAATATTATTCTGTGACTCTTATATTCCACTGGAAAAGTAGCAGCTACTGTATGCCTTTAGCCCTTCCTTGGCGAGGTTACCTATGCATTTTTATTTGTTCTTTGAGGTATATATTCATGAATGTATACAATGTACTCATGCATCTATCCAATGAAACATGATCATATCTGCCTTCCATTCACCTGTTAGCTCTCTCTAGGTCTTTCTCCTAATTCCATGCCCTCTGCTTCTGCATTTTTACTAATTCACTAAGTCCAGTGAGCATTACCTGGCTGTCTGCTCTGTGTGTGTGTGTGTGTGTGTGTGTGTGTGTGTGTGTGTGTGTGTGTGTGTGCATGCATGTGCGTGTGCGTGTGTGTGATACCTACCAGGGGTTAGGTTATACCCCCCAAAGAATGACTCTTCCTTCCCTCGGAGCTCTCGATTTATCTTATTTCCCCCCTCCACACCACTGTTTTGATCCTTATTGATTTCATCCCTCTAAAGAAATACTAGCCTTTTTATCTCACGGCTGAGCCCGCACCCTGGTAGATGGAGTGATGCTTTACTGGGCCTGCTCTTGATTCCTAAGTAGTTATTCCCTTCTGTGAAGTGTTTCCCAGGAGCATTGTGGTTCACTAGAGAGTGTCTGCAGAGTTCAGCCCGGTAAGAGGCACTTGGCCTTGCTCTTGTCTGAGCCGCTGTTTCTGGTAGTGTTTTAGCTGCTTTGCTGAATACTTAGCATGGAGCAGGGGTGGGACATGGAACACGGCTGGGCTTCGTAATAGGTGTTCTATGTCGACTGACTCTGGTCTCTACTTCTTGCTTTCCTGGATACCAATGTCAGAAGTCAGTTACTTTTGTATGAGTGTAACAAAATACCTCCTAATAGGGAGAATGAGTGAAGGTGGAGGGGGGGGAGGTTAAAGCTGACTCACAGTTTCAGCCGGTTTTCAGTTCAGAAAGTGAGGGAGGCAGCTTGGTTCCTGGTGGAAGAGATGTATGAGAGACAGGAGGCAGAGCAGAAGACAAGAACCAGGGGCCAGGCTCTCACAGGGAAAACTCCATCCTGAATGACAAACGTCTACCTGCGAGGCCTCAGCTCTTTAAGGTTCTACAGCTTTCCCAAAATAGTACCACTAGACTGGGAAACAGAGATTCCAAACGTGATTCTGTGGGATTCATTTCAGACTCAAGGCTTAACAATAGATGAGACATCCCCCCAAAGGCAGTTTCATAGCACACTGTGCACACACCTGCAAGGAACCTATGCAGAACTTAGCTGAGGCACACTGTCTTGGACACTCTAACTAACCTGCTTCCTGAAAGCAACATGGACATCGCTTTGTAAAGGATACTTCTATTTGGGGTTTATTTAAGAACCAGACTCATTCACTTTGATTTAATGTGAACCAAAGAATCATTTGTCAGAACATGTACATATAAATAATAGGTTGTATCTGTAAGTTATGTACTGTGTGCCCAGTACTATATTGAACAATATTTACACATTATCTTCGCTAATTCTTGTGAGCGTCACATTGATCTATTTTTTTTTTTACATTTATTTGTTTATTTATTGGGAGAGGGTTGTGCTCATGTCACAGACTGGGTACAGAGGTCAGAGGGCAATTCCTTCTACCATGTGTGTTCCTGGGATTGAACTCAGGCTGTCAGGCTTTGCATGACAAGTGCTTTCACCTGCCGAGCCATCTCAATTGCAGCTCTCCCAAGGTGAGAAAACATGTGCAAGGTGGTCTTGCTTCATGTCACCGAGCCATCAGGGAGTAGAGTTGGCATTTGAGCCTAGACAATCAGATTTTCCAGCCCACCATACTGTCTTCCAGTACATGTTTGTGTGTGTGTGTGTGTGTGTGTGTGTGTATATATACACACCAAATTCATTCATATATACATATATAAGGTCTTAGCTTATAATAAGCCTCCAGACAGACAAATAACCCACCTTTACCATGAGATGTCAAGAAAGGGTTAGGATCAATGTTTACATTTATACCACTTTTCTCTAATACTTTTTGCCTTTCTGTGTGTTTTGAGACAAGGCCTCATGGATCCCAGGCTGACCTAGAGCCCAATCTGTAAGAGAAGCTGTCCTTGGTCCTCCTGCCTCCATCTTCCAATGGATAGAACTATAGGTGTGTGACACTGTGCCTAGCTCTTGGAATTCTTTAATCCACCAGACCACCGAGCACAGTTCTTTTGCTGAAAACCCCAAGTGACTGACTGGGTTATTGCCATCCCATTTGCACCAGGAATGCTCGCTGAATGCTTGAACGTGGTGACTGCTGGCTCATCTTCTCCTTTCTCCTGACTTAGAGATCTTTACAAAAGAGCAAGCCATAAAAACTGGTGGAATCACAAAGCATCAGTTCGTCAGGAAGCACATATAGAGACCTCGTTCCTTCCAGAACACTCAGAATGCTTCACAGATGACTTACCCTAAACACAGTGTTCCCCCCACCCCACCCCTCGGCTTAGTTCTTCCAAAGTCAGATCCAACTCATGGCATCCTCTTCCTCTACCTTATTTTGCTTCAAGATCCTGGATTCCATCCACTCCTTGCTCAGGAAGCAGGCTGGCTTGAAGACTATACTGTATTCTCTGTCTGTGTGGACAGAGGAGTCCATGACTTCTGCTCCCCCAGGCAAAGCGTCATGTTACAGCCTGGATTTCTGCCCAGCTCCATACTTTGATGTGTGGTGTGTCTCCGACCTTTGCTTCCAGTCACCATGCATTGCCTAGGCCACACTTGGCCTTTCTCGCCTTCTCGTTCCTTTGTGCAGCTGAGGAGCCTTTCATGTGTGGGGCCATTTGCAGTGTTTGGGGGACTCATCTTTTTATATCTTTGATCATTTACAACCCGCTTGTCATTTTCAATGCTTTATAAGCAGTTCTTCTTTTGAGACAGATTCAGTCTAGCAGTAGATCTAAGTCGTCTTTGAATTCATAATCCTCCTGCCTCATTTTAGCAAGCACTAGGATTAAGGTAGATGACACCTAACCCAACAGATCTTTTTTTAAAAAAAATATTTCTTTATTTTCATTTTGTGTAAATGAGTGTTTTGCTTGAATATATGTCTGGGTGCCACTGGTATGCCTGGTGCCGTGACGAGCAAGAGAAGGTGTCAGATCCCCTGGAACTCCAGTTAGAGATGGTTGTGGGAGCTAGGAATGGAAGCTTGGTCCTCTGGAAGAGCAACCAGTGCTTAACCTCTGATCCATCTTTCCATTCTCCAAGACAGGGTCTCACACATCCCAGGCTGACCTTGAATTCATTATGTAGGGGAGTATGACCTTCAACTTTTGATCCTCCTGCCTCCACCTTCCTTGAATCCCCCTTCCTCCATCTCTTGAGTGTGGGCTTGAGTTACCACATCCCTGTTTACTTGGCTCTGAGGATGGGACCCAGGGCTTTGTGCATCTTTGGCAAGCACTCTACCAACTCTAGCTATAACCCCAGCCCACCTTCTCCCTCTCCCCTCTTTCTGACAGGAGACATTTGGAGTTGCAGCAGTACAAATAGCTAATACTTGGTGACAGCTACTTTGTGCTAGGCATTCTGCTGAGGCTTATGCTCTGTATTTAATTTTCATACTCATATAGGCAAGTGACTCACACAGAGGCCTAGAGATCCCAGCACAGCAGGCTGGCTCCTGACACGCCCTCCAGCCCTCCAGTCTGGATGCTTTTGTCTCCTCCACCCCCACCCCCTCCAACCATGTAAGTCACTTGCACCTTCAGGAGACTGCTTCTTTTAAGGTCTACAGCTACATTTAAGGAGTAATTGTACTTGTTTTCATGTTCTAAGAGAATATGAAATTCCACACTCTGAGCCCTAGGTTGAGAGGTATGTCTACCTGAATCCACTAGGACTATCTAGAGCGGGGGTGGGGGTGGGGTGGGGGGGGTGGAACCTGGAGGTTCCCAGCCCAGCCCGAGTGCAAGGGTAGAGGGGAAGGGGAGCATAAAGAGCATGGGAGATAGAGAACTGGCTAGTATTCCGACTCTGAAGCCCCCTCTCATGTGATCTTGCCAAATATAATGATCTGTGTTAACGTCTGAAGTCACTTAGAAAATAAAAATGGTATCTGTCGCCAGCGATGATAGTGAAGATGGACTCAGTGGGATGCTGGATTTGGATCTCTGGCAACATTAAAGATATGATTGCCACTGGTTCCAAGTGGCAGCCTTCATTCCCTGTCCTCACTACCACCGCGGTCAAAGGCTGGTTCGACCTCACTGAGGCAATCAACCCTACAGGCCTCTGTCTGCTCCCGTGAGAGATGACTCATGAGAGCAGCCAAGCTTGGGCTTTTGCTCCGTTGCCTCGCAGTGTATTCATTCACTGAGCTCGCACCGAGCGTCTACTTCTGTGTGTGAGTCTGGGCAAAGGAAGTGGAACTATGCTGACATGTATTCAGTTGCAGTCTGCCTACCGAGCAGCTCTCCTCCCCTAAGCTGAGTTTTGTTTGTTTTTTTCTCAGTTTTACTGCTTAACCACTCCCGGGAGACCGGAGACTCCCCAAAACAGAGCACCGGAGGTCTCCATCGTCTTTGTTCTTCTTTGAGTCCAGGGGTAAAGATCCCCGAGGCCCCAATCCCGCTCTCTTAACTGGCGCTGTTAAGGAAGAATACAAGGCATGTTGGCGGGAATCGCACCGGAGCAGTGGAGGCGCCAGCCAGCCAAGCCGCTTCTTTAAGTAAATCAGCGGCTCAGTCGGCCACGCCTCTCCGGGACACCCCGCCCACTTCAGCCAGGCCCAGCCTTTACTAAGAACTGCCCTCCCCCAGCTCCGGGCACAGCCCCTACTCGCTCCAACCTCATATTGACCACGCTCATTTGAACAAACCCCGCCCACTTTTGCCCCAGTGTCGTCTAGGCCCCGCCTCTCCGACAGAGACTCCGCCTTTAGAGTGCGATTCCGCCCCGGGTCCCTACGCCCCAGCCTGAGCTTGACCCGCCTCTCTCTCGCTCCGCCCCCAGTTTTGGCCCCTCCCCTCCCGCGGTCTCTGCTTGCGCTCCGCCCTCCACGAGCCCGCTGTTTGCGCCCCGGCCCCGCCCGCGCTCGCGCCCCGCCCCGGCCCAGACCACCTCTGCGCCCGCCGGCAGGGGCCGAGCGCTCTGGGCTGTCGCGGCGTCTGGGCACCTCACCACCTCCGCCGCCTCGATCGCTGCGGCCGCGATTCCGGGAGTCGCGCGCGCCCCCGGCCGGGTGAGCCCCACAGGACAAGAGAACCGCAGGACCCGTGGGGCGCCATGCGAGCCAGGTAGGAGCTCAGGGTCGGACGGCGCACCCTATCCCGGCGCGCGCTGTGGCTTCGGGCAGCATCCCAGGCTCAGGGGCGCGGCTAGCCTGTAGCAGCTCCGAGCCCCTTGAGCTCCCGGTGCCCTGCCCTCTGTGGTCACGGCCGGACCCGGGCTGCGGATCGTGGTCGCTAGGGCCTGGGGAGCGGGGAGGGCGGAGGGGGTCGCGGCGCCACCCGCGCGGTTCTGAGAAGGAGCGAAGAGAGCCCAGCTTCGGGTTAAACTTGGTGACAATGCACATTTCAACTTCTTCGGAGAACCCTCCTGGAGGATGAAATTGAAAACTACAGTTTCTGTCTTGGTAATCGAGTGACCGTGCAGCCCCGAGGTGACAGCGCTGGGGTGTGCGGGTGGGAGCGGTTAGGATAGAGGAGCGTTGTTCTGCAAGTGCTGTTTACCGTGAAGCCGCCCAGCGCCATCCAGTGTGTCTTGTTAGAGGGTTTGAGGGCCAGGAGGCCAGTAGTATGCAGGTTTGGGGGGCTTAGCGGTGCGGTCTGTGAGGCTGGCTTGCGCTGGCCCTTCCCGGGTGTGGGGCGCCTGCAGACGCCGCGCGGGAGGAGCGGCGGAGAGCTGGCTGGCCGCTCTGCGTGCGCAGAAGGTTGTGGAGCCTCGTGGAGCTATGAGATTTGAAAGGGAATACCATGCTGGGCTTTATTCGTGTTTATTCTTCCCTTGTTAGTGCATCAGATTGGTGTTCTGTGATTTAGCAGCAGAAATAAAGT
The DNA here is from genome assembly GCA_902729485.2 of Mus minutoides. Lineage (NCBI taxonomy): Eukaryota > Metazoa > Chordata > Mammalia > Rodentia > Muridae > Mus > Mus minutoides. The sequence continues at coordinate 1,126,911 of LR749630.1, read as the reverse complement.
TCGTATAACTTTTGTTCTGATTATAAAAGCAATGAATGTCCAGAGCGGAAATAAGCACAAGAGATCTACGCCGATCCCACATTCGTTAGGGGGTGGGGGTGGGGGGTGAGGATGTCTCAGCCTTGTAGATTTAATCATTGAATTATACCTGGTGCCTTCTTGCCTAACCTCAAGAAAACCCTTGCTTGAAACCCTTGATTGTCTCGTGCCCAAAGTTTGGAATTTTTGACCTGCCTTACCACAAAGGCTGTTTCTGATAGTTATGAGTACCCTTTTGATGTACTGAGGTTTCCCATGAGATGGTGGGTACAGATGGAGAGAAGGGGGGGGGGGACCCGATACCTCAGCCCAGTCCGTGGTTTTGGTGCCGAGCCTTGTAAAAATGACAGTAATGATTCTCAATCTGCTTCCTAGGCCAACCATAAAAATTAATGGGTGGTTTGCAGAGCGTTTTTGGCATCCTTAGATGGACAGCGGCTGTATTTCAATGTGCTGGGGAGCATTTAGCTGTTACACAGTGTCATCTAGGTAGCTAGGTAAAACAAGCTACCTAGAGCTTCTCTACCCTGCCCAGGAAGCAAGATCTAGGCAGGCCCTAGGGATCCCAGAGCACACTCCTATTCTCCTGTTGGTGCAGGCTAAGTCCTTCTAATTGAGAGGCCTGGAAGTAACTGGTCTTCTCAAGGAACCTTCCTGCAGCATCTTTTGGACTTGGGGGAGGGGGTTGTCCCGAAGTCAGGGGGCATTGGTGCCTGGTATATGCAAAGCTGTAGAATGTCCTGTAAATGCTTGGCCCAGGTCACCCTCCAAGAGAGAACAGTTGGTCCTGGGAGGAAGTGAACAACCTGGTTTCCCAGCGATTTGTTTTATGTCTCACGTGTTTACCGACTGAACAATGACCAGCTCGGAGGCTGGCTGCAGAAATGCCAGCAAGGCCTCTGTGGACTTTCCTTTCTTTCCTGTTGTCCCCAGGTCCTGGCACCAGGCTTTAATGTTCTTACAGAACAATTAATAGGGACCCAGACCGAGAGGTGAGGCACAGTCTGCCTTTTGTCCTCACCCTGTCTCCCGGCAGAAGCTGGGCTGGACGATTTTCTTCACGTTACTGGTGACCCTTTGATAGTTTCGGTTTTTTAATTGTTACCCCCACCAGCACTTTGATGTGGCCTGAGTCTAGTTGCAGATGTGAGCTCAGACAGGGCCTTGGTAGGGTCCAGAAAGCTGGCTGGATACATTGTTGATGAGGCACCCTTCACTCTGGTTGTTGATAACGGAAGTTGTGTTGCTAATTTTTTGGTTGGAGGTAGAAAGGTCTGGGGGTAGGAGGGGGGTCTTCCTAGCTTTTCTCCTTTGCTATTTGCTAATCCAGCAGCAGGCTGGAATTATTCACCTCCTGGCTGTTTGCATAGACTTTCTTTCTATTCTAATGTTGATTTTAATCTGATAATGAGAAGGGAGAATGAATGATGAATGGGGTTTACACCCTCAATTCCTGGGAGGCCTCTTGGATTTGATTCCTCTGTTCCCAGCCAATTAAGAGCCTTTTGCTCTCTGAAACTGAATGGTGTGTGTGTGTGTGTGTGTGTGTGTGTGTGTGTGTGTGTTTGCTAGTGCCTCCTGGGGGAGAAGGCCATTTGGTGTCTCTCTGAGAGCCCATGACCTGAAGGAGGCCAGAGCCACTGTGTTCCTAACTCGCAATCCTGGCTCTGGGCACAGCATCTTAACTCCCAGTTGGAATCATATTCAGTAAGTGGACAGCTTTGTGGCTTCCTATGGCTTTGTTATTTTCAGGGTTGACACCTGTGTGGGATTGTGTTACCATCTTTCTCCCAAGACTTGGAATCAGGTCCCTGGGACATTTCCCAGGACCCTAGAGATAAAGCACTAAGATTTCTTTGTCCCAAGGTTTTTATCTGACGGCCAGGAATGGGGATAACCGGCAGATAGCTTTGTTACCACCAGTGCACTGGCTGCTGCATTTGCCGCCCCATTTCCAGCACAGCTTCTAGTGGCTTCATCTAGGTCCTGGCTGTAGAGAAACTTTGCACAACGCAAGCCTTACAGCTACCCCTCTTTGGAGAAGTGACAGGAAAAGTATTGACCAAAACCCAGGACACACTGGGAACAATGCAACTACATTCAGTGTCCTCCAAGAGGCCTTGGCCAGCTACTCAGTGGGCCTCAGGGCATCTGCATTGCATAACTCCACACCCCAGGCATGGAGGCCTGCTCCTGGGAGAAGATGTGAGTCTCCAGAGAGCAGAGATTGCACAGTACTTCAGAAATGAAGGCGCTAAGGCTGAGTTTTAAGGAGGAAGAGGTGACTATCCTATATGGAAGAGCGTCTTCAGTTCTCCCCACACCTTCAGTTGTCAGCAAGCTATGGAACACTGCTATCCATCTGATGGATGGGTAAGGCAACTAGACTTAACTTAAGGCAACTGTGTTAACAGTTTTCTCCATTGCGTCCTGGGGAAAAGCTCCTTAAACAGTTAGGTGAGCAACTTAAAATAGCTTCAGGAAGTCCCTGAAACTGACCAGACTCACTAGGTCCCTTTCCAGAGTAAGCAATAAAAGCTGAGCGTCACTTTCAGGCTAGCTAAGCTGCAAAGAGGACTCTGAGATCAGACCAGCTGACTGGAAGAGGTAGAGGCAAATTGAGTTACCTAGAAAGGACACTCTCCAACCTGTTGAGCTGCCTGCAGGCTATGCAGTGTGCTCCGGGTACCCAGCTCTTGTGAGCTGTCACCCATGCTTTGGTGACTCTGCTGTCTTGAGTCATTTTGGCTTCAGCAATTAAGCCTGATAAAATTCATTGGTTCACCAGCTTGGATTTTCGGTGGTGGCATTCGTACTTTGGTCTAACGTGGGCTCCTCTTCTGGGGTGAGTAGACGTGTATATTGTCTCCTCAGGACAAGCCTTTTCACACAGCATCACTCCAGTGACACTTTTTTGTATCTTTGGAATCTTCCTGTATGCACTTCAGGGAGTCTGCACAGATACTCTTGTTGACAGGAAAGCTGGCCGACTTCTGCTTGCTCTTCCACCTCGGATAGGTTGATGCATGCTCAAGGCAGGATTTGAACCGGGACCAATGCATTCCAGAGCCTCCCTACCCCCATCCCTCCTCACAGAGTGCTGAAATGAAAGAAGCAAATACTACCAGTCATGCATTTGGGGAGTGTTAAGAAACAGGCATGGAAATAGCTGAAAGCCGTCTTTCTTAGGTTATTATAAACTCGCTCACACTCTGAAGGTGATGAAGCCTTCTTGGCCTTGTGGAAGACAGCCGGTGTGCACCTCGTGCAGCCGGTGTCTTCTCCCTACCTGTCTGCAGGGCAGGGATTGATGTATCTGGAAGATCTAGGGTCTGCATCTGCAAGAAGGCTAGTGGAATTGACTCAGAAGTCTGCCTCTGTACCGCCGAGTGAGGTGTTCTGGCCTGATGACATCACAAGAGTTAAGATTATAGGAAGGCTGTTAAGTAAACTTAAGATAAGGACTCCACCTTCCTCTTTACAGCTAAATAAGTGACACACTAACAGGATTATTCTTGTCTACTCAGTGGAGGCCTGTCCCGGGAGAACTTTGTGGATGGAGGGACGGGCCTGTTAGCTCAACTCTTCTGAGTCCATTGAACAGCAACAACAAAGCCTTTCTTTTCAGAGAATTTTATAGATCCAAATTCTTTTCAGTCTTTTTCTGGCCACCATGAAGATCCCAGAACCTGACTGAAATCTGAGGGCCTGTTTACCCAGCCTCTGGTGTAGGAGGCCAGGTGCCAGGTGTGTGCTGGGAACCTGCTCCGGGGGAGAAACACTGCCAATTGCTGTCGTGTAAACACTCTCGCCCGGGCTGATTTTAAGCTCCCAGCGTGGACTGGCAAAATTCCTACCATTTAACCATATGCGGGGGCCAGCAAAAATAAAAAAAAGTTTCAGCTCATCTTGCATGTGCTGAGCCCCTCCACCAAACCCTTCGGTGAGGTGATAGATATAATTGCCTAGCTTAGGCAGGGTCTTCCTGGATGCAAATGTTGCAGAGGTTTTCGGAGGACACTGTGCAACCTAATTTGACCAGCAAGGGAGTTCAAAACTCAGACTACTTTAAAATCACTAGGGACCTTAAAAATGTGCTTTCTCTTCCTACTTGGGCCTCTAGGTCTATAGCGGTAGGCGCGCGCGCGTGTGTGTGTGTGTGTGTGTGTGTGTGTGTGTGTGTGTGTGTGTGTGTTGTACCAGTGCAGGTCAGGTCAATCTTACTGTCACGCTAAGGAGCTACTCACTTTTTAATTTTGCCTGCCTGTATCTCCTGAAGTCACAAGAGTGTATCTGATCTGCTGAGTCTAGCGTTACGGGTGACACCACCTTGTGGGGGCTGGGAACCGAACCCAGATCCTCTGCAAGAGAGACAAGTGCTTTTAACCACTGAGACATCTCTCCAGTTCTCTTCTATCTTGCTTTTGAAAACAAGGTCTCCCACTGGCCTCAGACTCAACCAGGTTACACTGGGCTGGTTGACCAGTGAGCCCCTAGTCCTGGGGTTGCAAGCATGCACTACCGTGCCAGCTTCTTGAAGTGTGTGGTGAGGAATTGAATTCAGGTCCTCCTGTTTTCCAAGGCAAGCAGTTCCCAGGTGATGCTCGCATGAACCCAGGCTTCAGTACCACTGATGTGTTTGTGTGTGTGTGTGTGTGTGTGTGTGTGTGTGTCTGTGTGTGTGTGTGTGTGTGTGATGTTTCCCCTAGTGCAGAAGATTATTCAAGGAAGTGCTGTGTTTTGGGGAGGAGCAGGCAGAGACCAGTTTCCCCAGCTGCCTTCTAGAGTCTTGTGTGGCCTTTTCATCACAGGGTAATGGTAGGTCCTTCCTTGCTGTTTCTTGGTTGCTTCTTCTGGTTTGGTAGAAGACTGGGTAGAAGGGATTTGGGCCTCAGGTGTGTGTGATAAGGTGATCTTGCATGTTAAAGCAGAGGTAAGGAGGCCCAGCAGTCTTCCTGGGTACCATCCAGGTAAAGGAGGAAAAAGGTCCAGGGCTCTATCAAGGGTCTTTTTGAAATCGTTAGGCTTAACACACATATAATGGGTGCTTAGATTTACTCCACCATGATGAGCAGTAAAGTAATTTTAATGCCTAGGAGCACTCTTTAACAGCATTAGGTACACTGGAGAGAAATGCCCTTCAACTGCTAGCCATGCTTAGCAAGACATCTTCAGCCCCAGCCAGCTGTGGTTAGCAGGTCTGGTTGGGAAGAGGCATTGGACCCCCTCAGTGTGTAGTATGTGTATTATTGGAGATGACACCAGGTCACAGGCAGGGGAAGAGGAGAAAGGGGACGGGCCTGAGCTCGTCTCTGCTTTGTGGGCTCCGTAGACTCTCTGTGAAGCTGCCACCTTGGGTCAACCGTGAAGGTGGGCAGGAATGCTAAGTAAGGGTGTGCTGATGCAGAAGCAGGTGGCATCGGGTGCTGTGTTACAGTAAAGAGAACTGAGAGCCCTAGGATGAAGGCCTGGAGGCTTGCAGGTTAGGCCTGAAGGCGCTATGCTGTTAAGACAAAGGAGAATTGCAAGTAGTAACAGAAGCAGATCCATCACTTTAGGGTAAGCAGATAGCGGGAGCCAGGGTAGGGCCAAGATGCTCTCAGATATTCAGGGGCTGACATCACATGGGCAGTAGGATTGAAGGTCCAGGGAAGGAGGGAGAGACATTCTTCAGGTCTAGCAGGCTAAGAATAACCTGCAAGTACCTGCGCAGGTGTTAACATCTGCAGCTCTGGGCTAGTGGTGGGCTTTTGTTCTAAAGACATGGCTCATGATGTACCTTCATCCCGAGGGTCCATCAGGCTTCCCCAAACAGAGCTCCCCTGGTCTCCCAAGTTTAAGAGCTAACTCGTACCATTTATCTATCTATCCAGTGTCCTTTTTCCTTTACCTCTGTGTGTGTGTGGGGGGGGGAGGGGATGAGGGGATTTAGTCTACCTGTGTGTGTGTGGGGGGGGGGGTAAACATACCTATGTGTGGGTGCACATCTCTGTACAGGTGATCGTGCATGTGTGTGTGCATGTGTATGTGGAAGCCAGAGGACAGCCTTGGCTATCAATCCTTTACTTTATGAGACATTCTTTCTGACCTGGAACTCAGCAGTAAGCTCCGGGGGTCGGTCGGTCAGTCTGTTTGTCTGTCTTTGAGTTTCCAGGACTGTGATTATGAGTGTGTGCTTTTACTTTTGTTAGGTTCTGGGGATTGAGCTTAGTCCCTTTACTGACTGAGCTCCTCCCCTGCTCTTTACATCTTCAAATCTATGCATCTTCTAGGCACAATGGGGTGCACTGGCCAAGTGAAACACAGTGGTGACTCTGTCTGACAAGCCTCTTTTAAGGTATCTTGGCACTCTAAAACTTAGAATATATGACCAGAGTAAATCCTAGCTTCAGTACTATTTTATGAATAATAATCAGCTTACTTATAAATGCTGTCAGGTAGCCATCAAAGAGTTGTATACAATTGAATTTTTTATTCAGGCAGATATACCCTGTCTTTGTTTACCAGTGTTCCGTTATTGCTCTTTGTAAAGGGGCTTGAATGTTCAATAGCTTTAGGATGCAAAGTTGTCTGTGGAATATCCTGAAAAATTCAAATGCATTTAAGGGTTTGAAATTCACCAAGAATTATGGCTCTGACAGACAGCATTGTCAAAAGTTTGCCTGTAGCCCATGCATGTATGGAATATTGGGGTCCTATGTGATGATCTACCAGAAAACAATTCACGGGTGCCTATGTATCACCTATGAAATACTAATGCATTGTGCTGGCCCATAGCAGCCTGTGTTCCGTGCAGCCCAGTGGCCCTGATGGAGTGAGCAGAGCACAGCCACATGGTCCTGGCTGCTACAGTTTGTTCTTCTCCAGACATCCTATCACAAAACTTGTGTTTCATTTCAGAAATCTGTGCCTAAAGCCTTTCAAAGAGCAGTTCTATTCCTGGCAGGTACAGGGAAACCTTTGAATAGCTCACCTTTTAAGGGGTTGTGGCCAGGAAATGGCATTTGAATTTGGTACCTCTCCAAGACCATAGTGGAGATAAGACATCCGGATCCATCATTGTTCCTGTGCACACCAGCACATCGAGTTTGGCTTATGTTTTTATCAGAATTAGGAGAGAGGCAAAGGACTTGTCACTGTTTGGACACGGACACACACACACACATGCTCACACACATACACATGACACCCACTTGAAACAACTGTGCTTTTTAACATAAGAGTTTTTCTGTGGTTTCAGATTCTTTCTGACTTTATTGGACGTTTCCCCTCTATCTTGCATTATGACATGTCTGTAAGTAGCTGTTTCTTTGTGGCCAGTCAAATCTGAAATGGGCTAGTTTGCATAACCAAAGTCATTCAGGAAGATCCTGGCTGGGAATTAAGTAACTGAATGCCTATCAGGGTTCTCCTAGCCCGTTGCATTTGTACCAGGCCATTGTGGCAAACAATAGGTGAAAGCAGACTTTGGTGAGCTAGAATTTGAGAGGTTCCTTTTCCCTAGAGGCCTCTACAGTGGCCTTTTGCTGGGCCAGTTTCGAGTCCTGGTGCAGAAGAACCTGGGCTTCCCCGGTCTTTCCTTTTGAAGTAAGTGTTGACCTCGGGGCTGACCTCTCGCGGTTGGGATTTTCAAAGGAGATCACGAGAAGTGTCCACACCCTGTCCGAGGTGGATTTGGGATTCATTCTGACTTAGGGCCTCTTGTGAGTCTTGTGCGCGCACTGGAGTTTGTTCTTAAATATTGAGTAAATGGAGCGTTCTGTGGTCAGGGCAGCGACCTGATGAAGGTGTGACCTGGTCAGGATGTCTCCTCATCAGAACAGAGTACTGGGATTTGGTTCTTTGGACCTTCCAGCTGACCTTTAAAGAGCAAGTGTGTTTACCTTGTCCTTTGTTCAAGGTCCTGGGAGGAGGAGGAAGAGGAGGAGGCCCGTAGAGGGAGAGGAGGGGGGTAAGGAAGAGGAAGAAGAGAGATGAGATACTGCAGCTTGTGCTCCAGGACTCGGACGTAGGTTGGTCTGCTCTGCCTGAAGCAGAGAGAGACCCTAGGAAGGGAGGAAGCAGCTTGCTAGAGGATCCTGTGCCTTGCTTGGCTGGGGCTTGGGGAAGCATGTTTGCTACCTCTGTGCAGGTTGCAGGAGTTGCAGGTTGCAGGAGTTGCAGGAGTTGCAGGTTGCAGGAGTTGCAGGTTGCAGGAGTTGCAGGTTGCAGGTTGCAGGAGTTGTCACAAAACAGATGCTTTTTCCCTTTCTAAAAATTACCCCCCCCACCAAAATCTGTTTCTGCATTGAATTTGCATTATTACTCAATAACTAAATGTTCCTTTTAGAACAAACGAGAGTGTTAAAGGGGAGGAAGTTCACAGCAGTAGTCCCCACACAGATGATGGAGCCATTCACATTTTTTATGTGAATGTTGAGATTTGAGGGTACGGCATGGTGCATCTGGCTACAGGGATCTTTTTTGAAGAAATACTTTTTTTTTTTTAAGCTGCTTGCCTGAAGTTGATGTTTTCAGGTTGATAAATAGGATCTGCATTCCTGCTTTTGATGCTAGGTTCATATTGAGGTTCATCATGTACATTTTATATTTATTGAGATAGGGACTCAGTATGTAGCCCTGGCTATCCTAAAATTCACTGAATAGACCATGATGGTCTTGAACTCATGGGAGATTCTCTTGCCTCTTTCTCCAGAGTGAGAGGGCTGGTAGTAAAGGCATACTTAACCGTGTAGCCACACAGTTCATAGTTGCTCTGATTATAAGCTACATTCAGGGAATATCTCATAAACATAAGCATCTTTCAGTATAAGTTTCCCTTAGAATGAGTCAAAATCTATAAAGCCCTGCTCACCACGATTGACTGTTGGCCACTCTCATCCTGTACAGTAAAGCCCCTCACCAGGCGATGCTGCTGGGGCAGGTTTTGTTTGCTCTAAAAGCAGCCTCCCTTGCCCACTCCTCCTAGGGCCTGATTCCCCACGGCGCACTATTGGAAGTTGTGCTTCTCTTGGGACCCTGAGGTAGGGTGAAGGGCTGCACCTAGGAAGGAGACAGGTGGTGACTTCCATGTCTTCAGGTTTGAGAGCCAAGGTCTTGAGCTCTCCAGGTCATGCCATAGAATCTAGGGGAGACTTAAGGGCTCTATCAGAAAGACTGCATTTTCCCTGTGATTTAGCACAGGGAAAGGTGATGACTTGACTTTGGGAACCTCTGTGTTCATTGAGAGAAATCCTGGTTCTGGCTGCTGACGGCACCAGGGTCACAGTTCTCTCTCCAGACTGCAGTTCAGTGTCACAGAACTTCTTCAGTCTGGCAAGAGAGAAAAACCAATTTATGGGTGGAATATTTTTTTGGCCTGTCTCCTGAGAGTGGTTTTGGCATTGGCTGTGTGTGTGACTCATCTACCCATTGGTAACATGAAGCAGCATTTTGGGGGCCTTGTAAAACCCTAAGGAGGGTCACGGACTGGCTTGGCTGGCGGTCTGAACCGCTCAGGGCTCATTAGCTTTGTGATTTGGTTCGAAGTGCCGGGTGCTCCCTTTATTGGGTTTGAGGTCAAGCGCTGGATTTAATGTTAACCCACTCACTGCCTGACTAGGTAGGTAAAGGAGGTATGGAGACCCCAGAGACAGCTCTGCAGGGGTGTCTACTCATCACCTGAGAGAGTGTTAAAGTACACAGGGGAGGAGGGTAGGGCTTACAGGATGAAGTTGAGGCAGGAGAGGATTCCCAAAGAAGCCTTAGGTCATGTAGGACTGTGTAGGCCAGGGTAGGTAAGGTAGGAGTTTGCCAGCTAGTTGGTAGTCAGTCAGGCTCCAGGCTTGCAGAATCCAAAGAACCAGAAGGGATGCAATGGTAAGAGAGTTTCCAGAGCACCTGGGGAGGATGCCAGAGGCAGGTGCCTGGTCGGACATGGCCCTTCTGGGCTCCTGGCAGCTTTGAACTTTATTTGAGGACACTGGGGGAAATTTGATTAGATGTGTGAGCATGATTTGAAAGGCCAGAGGGCAAGCCACCCAGGGGGTGAGCAGTCCAGGGGGTGACATAGCTTGGGAGGTGACCTGGCAAGGGACTGAGCCCTTGAGTCCCTTCCTCAAAGTCTTGGTGTGCAGAGGAATTGGGCTCCCTGCCTGCAACCTCACATGAATGCCACACAAGTGGAACACTTTGCCTCCAGTCCTGTTGTGAGATCTTTATAAAATTCTCTCCATTGAAGAAGAGCCTTCCCCTACACTTCTACATTTTATCACCCAGTTGCCACTGCTGATGGGAATAGCTCTGCAGCATCTGCCTGTGGACTGGCTTCTCTGAAGTCGATCAGGAAGATGGGTGGTCCCCTATGAAGACCATCTTTTCTACACCCAAGTTTCCTGTTAACTTGTAGTTCACTGACTGCCAGAATGATGTCCCTTTAGCACACATACACCTAGATAGTCTCGAGTGTTCTTTGGGTAACTTGGAGACAGCCTGCTCCTTGAAGAAAGCAGAGGTCCTCAGCATTGCCACAAAACCTAAGAATGATGCCATAAATGCCTTTTTAAAAACCATCTGGGAATTGACTGCTTGCTAAGCATGAGTTCAATTCTTACAGTGGAGAGAAGAAGTGATTCCTGTGGGTTGGAAGAGAGGAGAATGGCAGCCATTTGGCCCCACCAGGAGGCGGAGTAACAGGTGATTGACGTACTCAGAGCTAAGTGCCAATTGACTGCTTAGCAGATGATAAGAAACTGGGCATTATGGGAAAAACTTGAGCGCTTTGAGAGCATTCATTTGTTTGTGGTTGTCTTTTGCCCTCAGTTGGCGCTGCTGGCAGTCATTCCACAGAGCTGCGCGGCGAAGTGGCCGGAAAAGGAACATGCAGGAATCGGTTAGGCGTGAGCTTTGACATAGAGACTGTTGGGTCACTACTCGCCTTATTTAAGGAAACAAAGCAAAGTGGACCTTTGAAATAGGAGCAAAGAGGGTCAGAGAGGTGGTAGATGCTGTGTGCAAGTCTTGCCAGGCAGTCACTACAGCAGGATCCTTGATTTATTTAGTCTCTGGGGACATTCGGAGGGTTAAATGGTCCTGACCCTGGTTTGCTGAGAAAGAACCGAAGCCCCATGACGATGCGGGAACCCAGGGCATTGATACTGAGAACACCAGGCAAACATGGCTAACCGAGGCACCTGCATCATGAGCTTGGCTTCCCACTCCTTTCCACCTCTCTCACCTGGCTCCCAAGGTTACCCTCAGTTGTGGCTACTGTCTGGTGGCTACTGTCTGGAGTCTCCTGTCTTCCTTTGAATTTCGAGGTTCCGCAGAAACTTCAAAAATTAAGTCATTTTCATGGATGGCAAGTTTTTGTGATACCGACCAGTATGCTCATCGCCCGTCTAGCAGAGAATAGGATTCCTTGCTTTGTTAAGCTAGCGTTATGCGTGAGCGAGGAGCTATTGGAAACCATGGTCTCACTGAATTCAGAGGCCAAGCTTGTATATTCTCTCCTCTTGAGTCTTGGATGTTCGTGCTCGACCTGTCTTTGTGGTGCCAGGATAAGTATAGTGACAGACATGGCCTCTGACATTTCTGACAGCCCTGTCCAGAGTCTTCAGCATTCTGCCCGGAAAATGTATTTTTCTGTCCCAGTTGAGGGAGCGGGGACTCTTACTTCATTCATGTAACTGAGAAAGTAAATCACACAGTTAGAGCTGGGAAACCCAGAAGCCAGCAGCAGCCAGCAGTGAGGAGCAGACTGCTTTCCTCAGGCTGCTCTCTCAGTCTGGCCACAGGCCCTCCAGATTCCAGGGTGAACAGGCATTGCTGCCACCAGTCCAAGGAGCGCAGTGGGAGGCAGGAACCTGGGGTGTCTGGTGACATGTGAGAGCAGCCAGAAGATGTCCCCGTCAGTGATCTGAGGACCATAGTGTAGTCCAAAGGCAGGAGGTAAGGCTTGACGGGGTGACACCGTGCAGGAGAGCATGTGGAGATGTTAGAGAGTTCTCCAGCCTCACCTTGATGCTTGGCTCTGCCATCATTTACCTCCTGGCTATCTTCCGGCTACCTATGCTCTTGACCTCTGGAGCATTCTGTATGCAGCAGTTACTGCCCTACACCCTGCTCCCTGTACACCTCTACGCCTGAAGCTTAGGGCAGTGGGATTGGCCTTGTTCTCACGGTGCAGTGCCTGGCGCCTGCCTTCACGCCACAGCCCCTCCTGTCTCTTTCCTTGCCCTTCACTATTCACTTAGATACTGCCCTGTATAGTATTCACATATATACTGCCTTGATGCAAAGTTCTCAGGTATGATGTAACACTGGATGCTTCTCTCCATGGCCTCTTTGGCTCCATCAGAGTCTGCTGCCTGGCTGAGATCTGCTCATGGCCCTGCCTGGTAGGTGTTGGAGAGGCATCTTTGACCTTAGTGGTCTGTGTCACACATCTCCATATGCTGTCCTTCTGATCACCCACCAGTAAGAAGCTCACCATTTGGTAGACCAGAGTACCTCCTGCCACCCATGGAGAAACCCACCCCTTCCGTGCAGGTGACCTGAGACACCTGGTTCTTTTCACTAGTCCTTGCAGGTGACCTGAGACACCTGGTTCTTTTCACTAGTCCTTGGTGGAAGGAGTGAAGAGTGGGGCTCTTTGGATTGAGGTCTACCAGAGACTCGTTCTCAAATTAACTGAGTGGTAATAATCATGACCGACAGAATGTTCCAGAATGATCTTTCTTCTTCTAACACAGTAGTCATGGCTGATGGACTGAATATTTTTTGAACTCTGCTCAGAGTGGGAATTTGGGGGTGGCAGTGTTTATGGTTATTCTTGGGCACTTGCAAAATGACCATGTTTTCTCTATGATGGAGAACTTGGCATAGACAGTTCACCAACTGTGTGCTTCCTGTTGTGAGATGGGCATCTTTATCAGGCAGCCCCAGTATTGACAGGTTTGCTGTGTGGCTGGTGCCAATAGTTCACACCTTGATGATAGCTTCCTTCCTTTGTTCTTTTGAAAGGTAGACCTAGTTGTCTTATATAGCCCAGACCTCCTTTTCATAGGGATTGTGATGCCCACAGTGGGCTGGACCCTCCCACATCAATTATCAAGATGATCTCTCCCAGATAAGGCCATAGGCCAATCTGATTTGGGTTATTAATTTCGGTTCTGCCTTCCCAGATGATTCTAGGTGTGTGATTGGCAATAAAAGCTAACCAGGATGGATGGTGGTGCTTACTGCAGCCTGGAATTATACCCAGACCCCTTTGCCTCTTCCAGTGGCCCCTGAAGGGTAGAGAGTATTGTGTCTACTAGTGCTGTAAGGTGTTTTCTTGTTTCTGATTTCTACTTCATTAGTGTCTGTGGCGTTTTATGTGGGATTTCCTTCTATGTGTTTAATCTTGATCTGTGACTGACTTTGGAGTATGACAGGTCTTTCTACCTCAGTGTACAATTCTGTCTTCATGGAAGCTTGCAGATCGTGTGTTAACACGAATGCTGACTGTCTCCTGGGGCCTTGAAGTCCTGCTACAACCTTTTGTGAGTCACAGTGTGGCCAGTGAGTTAGTTGCTTGTCTTTGAGCCCCGCCTCCAGTGGTTCTTTCTACTTTTGCTTCCTGGATTCACCCAGCAAACACACTGGATACCCTTCACCCAAGACACGCCATTGCAGTCTTTACCCTTTTCCAAGAGCCAGATATGGATCTGATGGTGCCTCCTCCTGGCCTGCAGGTGACCAAGGGCCTTGTAATGTCACAGAGTGAGCACAGACTTCTCGGAGAGCATACAGAGTCTTCAGCTGGCTTTCCAGCATCTAAGCTCTAGCCTGCCTTCCCTGCAGCCTCTGTATTGACACAACTTTTTCTGCAGGGTGGGAGGGAACAGGCTTCTTCCCACTGTTGCTGCCCGGAGCCTCTTGCAGATTAGTTCTTCAGTATTTGTTGAGACGGACTGGATCTCATAGAACTCAACTCACCAAGTGGCTGGGGGTGTCCTTGAACTCCTGATTCTTCTGCATCTACCTCCCTAATGCTGGAATTTCAGGCCCGAACCATTGGTGTGGCGGCAGACAGCACAGAAAACATGTCAAGGTGGAGGTTCAGACCTGAGATCGGGGAGCATAAGGCTCTCCATGACGTGAGCTCAGTGGGAATGCTGCCTTTGTTTGAGTGATCTAAACTCACTATAGACAATTTAGAAAACATAAATCAGAGAGGAAATTGACAATCTGAAACTGTTGCCATGAGATAAATCACCCAGGCATTATTTTCAAAGTGGAGTCCTTTGTTGCCAGTTTTGCAGCCTGCCATTTTTGCTGGCCAGGGCACAAGCCAGGCTCGTCATCATGCCTTCTAGTTGCCCTGCCCTCCTTTCTCAGCCTGGGGTCTAGGGACCACATTGCAGACAGAAACTGTATCCCCGAGTGCTTCCTCAGATCAACTGGGGCTTCAGATTTCAGCAGCTTCTCTCCAGCTTGGGGGGCACAGCTATAGGATGAAGAATATTCAAGGTCCCATCCCTGGTTGTGTGGGACCCTTGTGGAAACACAGGGGACTGTGAGGGATTTTTAGCTTCTGTCTTAGGGATGGATTGGTGCAGCCCCACAGAGATTTGGTGATCGTGGGGTGGGGGTTCTATTTCTTTGTGTTTTATGGTGTCACTGGGCTGTTGTTCAGAGCCCAGGCTAGTGGCAAGTTTCAGAACATGCAAAAAGCATGGGGTATGTCTGTCCTCAGATTGTTCCCTGGCTAGTACTGAGAAGAGGGGGGAACCTGAGCTGGCCTACATCTCGCTGAGTTCATGTTTCACTACCACGGGCCCTGCCTGTTCATGACATAGGCCAATTTGTAATGGGGATGGCGATTTGTAACGGGGCTCACAAGAAAGCACCCCGATTAGAAGCGCTGTGGAGTGTGCCTGGCACGAGCCGTGGTCCTGCCCCTCGGAGCCAGCTGTGCCCAGTCTTACAAACAGCTGCCTTTTTCAGGGGGTTCAGGAACTGGCGAGAGGAGGTGGTGTGAGCTGTGAGCCTGCAGAGGCAGTGAGTGGTGTGTGAGGGAATGGAGTATTTCCGAGGGTGATGTGTGCACACAGAGCTCCTTGGAAGGCAGGTGTTACTGAGGGTTGGACTGTTATCACAAAATGGAATTGGTTCCTTTCTTTAAAGCCTCAATGGCAGCTGCCAGGTGGCTGGCAGGTCTCCGGACTCTGCCTCTCTCCTGCTGTCATCCTTCTGCAAAGCCCAGAGCCTTTCAGCCCCCACTGAAGTGCACAGCAGTGGGGCATGAGCCCCTGAGCATGGTGTCCTTTCCCTCCCACATTTGGAACACATCGCCACCAGGCTTTCATTGATTGCCTGGGGACTCTAAATCTAGAGTCTGACCAGCAAAGCATCAGTAACCGAGACACTAAGCAATTTGCTCAAGCTTCAAGAGTCAGCAATGGGGCACAGGTAGTTTGTCCTGGAGCCACAAGATCCGAGAGGTTTTGCTACCCGAGTCTTCCTAGCTCCTGTGCCTGCGTGTGTGGCTGTTCTCCCTCCTCACTTTCCTGTCGTCTTCAGCACAGTCAGACCCCAGGGAAGCTGGTCTCGGAACCCTGAGCCTTCTCCTCACAGCCAAATGGCCTAAAGCAGAGTCCAGGGCCTGATAGAGTCAGTGGTTGGCTGTGTCTTCTAATGGTTAGCGTACCAGTTTACCCCCTGCAAAGGATACCTGCAGACTTAAAGCACCACTGTCAGGTGAGCACATCTGTCACTAGGAATGAATGTCTTGGGCTGAGTATAGATCAAGTCATGGCTAGTTTTGTCAATGGTACGCTGTCTAGAATCTCCAGGGAAGAGAGTCTTGATGGGTCTGGAAGAGAGGCTCCTTTGGATCTGGTTAGCTTGTGGGCATGTCTGTGCGTGAGGTCTCAGTTGCCTTAATTGATAGGAGAAGACAGCCTGGTTTGGGCCCTAGACTGTAAAAGAGTGGAGAAAGCTAGGTGAGTCCTAAGCACACATATATTTATTCCTCTCTGCTCTTGACTGGGGATGTGGTGGGACTTGCTGCTTCACGTTCCTGCTGCTTCGACTTCTCTGCTGTGATGGAGCGTCTAAGCAATGCGCAGGTTATTCATTATTATTATTGTTTTTTTTGTTACTGTTATTATATTTACATCCAGTATTATCCAGTATTACCCACTTGACTAGGTTGGCATAAAGATTCTGGGGAAGGCAGGTGGTAGTCAAGTCCCCCTGTTAGTTGTCCCGTGATAAGCACGGATATCACCTTAAGACATTTTTTTCCTGCCACCGTCTCAGAGGCTTCGGGGAGCTTACCCACCACTCTTTTACTACCCACTCAACTTGAGACTGAGTAGCAACCTCAAGAGCATCCAGATGTCAGGGCAGGTGTGTGGGAACTAAAGGCCTCACACATTACTTACTGCCTGCAGGTAAGCTGGGACTACCAGCCTCTGGATTTGTGCTTCCTCTTGCATAATGCACGTGGGGGCTGGGTCTTGGGCCTCTCTCACTGGCAGTGGCACCGAAGCATCTATGAGCGGAAAGGGAGAGGAGCCAGAGAGGGACAGAGGGGCCTGAAAGACGCTGGCCAGGTGCCCACAGTCCACCCAGCAATGCTCAACCCTGCTGACAGTCTGGTGTGATGACAGCCGACGTTCCCGTGTGATGATCCTGCCAGGGCTACATAACCCCATAGGACTATCCCAAGACAACTCCCAACAGCAAAGCAGCTTTTAAGGCACCTGGCTGGTCCTCAGAACTGTCAAGATCACCTAACAGAAATGCGTGGGGAAATTACACAGTCAAGATGGCGAGATGATGCGCGATGTCCCAGACAGGACCCTGGAGTGGATGAAAGGACCAGAGGGAGTCAGTAAGTGGGGAGGTCCAGCATCTCCGTTCTCTGCAGAGAGATGCTCAGCCCTCTTCCCATCAGCAGCCTCTTTGTTCAGTCCTGACCCGGACATTTAGAGGTGAGCTAAAATGTTCCAGCTAGCCGTGGTGGAGCTCCTAAGCAGTGCATGGATTATCTCTTTGCAGAGTGAACCTGAGAGAGGGAGGAGGGTGCTGAAGACAATGGGCCATTAATAAACTGCTTGGAAATTCAGAGCCCAGGGCACCTGGCCTTGGAGTGAGTTGGCAGGTGTACTGGGAACCTTGTCAAGGTCCTGGCTAATCCTGCCAGTGATTTAGGGGAGGGAGGATGGAAAGCGGGATGGGATTAGCTCTTCCTGCAAAGTTGACTGGCTAAACTTTGCCCAGGTACTGAGTCACATCAAGGCACCTGTTAAATTAGATGGGCAGTGTACAGAGTGATCCCAGGCCTTGGGAGTAAGCATTTATGTGTGCCCCCTACCCTCACCCCCGTGTGTCCCCCACCCTCACCCCGTGTGTGTGTGTGTGTGTGTGTGTGTGTGTGTGTGTGTGTGTGTGTGTGAGAATGTGTGTAGGGGGGAGAGAGGAGAGGACCTTGTACTTAAGTTTCTAGTTTTAGGAAGAGGGCTTCCTTCCAGGGCCTAGCTTACACATGCTGGATCCCCCCAGCCCATCACTTCTCAGAGCTTGCTTGCCTGCCCAGAACCGACCTAGTGATGATGTAAGATTGCAGCCTGTAGCCCAGCAGGTCTGGGATGGAGGACAGCTGCAGGCACCGACTTTGGATTGTGCAGAGTTCTGGATACCTCTCAGATGTTCCCTCCCTATCCACAGTAACCTTCTGAGGTGGTGACATAGCTGAAGAATTGAGGGTGAGCAGACCTGTGGCTTGTGGGAGGCTCTGTAGGGAGCTATGGTACTGGGTTCCGATCCTGGACCTTCTGTGGTCTGTTCCAACTTCTGTATTTGAAGCTTTTGGGGAGCAGGCGGAAGACAGCCTATAGCTTCCACATTCACGATGATATCTTTACTGGATGAGGACTAGTCAGGGTGGCTAGCCACCTCTCTTAGGCCTCTGAGATTTTATGGTTGCAGGTAAGTGGGTGGACACCCTAAAGGCCTTCCTGTGACTTTCTTGGTATACACTGGGTGCTGGCCTGGCTAGATGAGAGAGTCACAGAATAGAGAACGCCTCACAAAGGGGAGCTGCCTGCTGTTCTGTCCTTGTGGTCCTCAGAGGCACGGAATTTGTTAGACAGCCAGACTTGTCAAGTCCTGGCCCACGTTCTTTCCCAAGCAACTGTTCTCCTGGGATCATGCTGTTGTCCTGGCTGCACCCTAACTTCATATTCACCCCACCACACCCCTGCAGGCCTCCTCCAGAGTCCCGACATCACATTTTCTGTTTTCTTCCTCCTGAAGTGTACATTTGAGGTCTTATCTGTTAAACACAGCCCCCCCCCACACACACACATCCACGTCACTTACGTGGTATGTGCTCTAGGAAGAACCTGGTGGTTTGTGGAGCACTTTAGAAAAAGAAAAACAAAAACAAAGGCCTGAGTATTGTGGTGGAGACTTGAAGGAGTTTCACTCGCTGGGCTACCATGCACCGTGGTCACAGACATGTAGTGTCGTCCCAGCTAACCCGTAGCAGTTCCTCCTCTGACTTTGTACACACCCTTCTTCAATGCACACACAAATGTTTAACTCCTAAGACCTGGGCTCGCTCTGTATGCTGACTAACCCCATCTGATTTAGCAGGTGCTTTGATGTGCCTTCCTTTGTGAAGAAACACCACAAGGACCACATTCACCTGTTGGCTGGCTCAGCTAGTATCTGAGGTGTGAGGGGCAGACACAAATGCTCCTCTGGGCCCCTCACCAGACCCTGGGTCCTTTCACAGAGGCTCAAGTTCATACGACACTCCCTAGAGAACCCTCCCCGCCTCCTTCCTCATTGCAGACTGGTGTCTCTCCTGTTTTGGGAGCGTTTGATTGGACACTGTTACACACAGAAGGCAGCTTTGTGTGAATCCCAGCTTCCAACAGTCAACTGGTGTTTTCAATTGCCAGAGATGCACAGACACCCCAACAAGAAGATGCTTCAGGGTCCTGCAGTGGAAAGAAGCAAGTCTTACAGCTATGGCGCCTGTAGTTAGTACAGGTGGGGCAATCCTTGAGTACACTCACCCCACCTGGGAGGAACAACCTCGCCTCAGAGAAGAATCCGAGGCCGCTGTTGAGGTTTGGCAAGGAAGGCAAAGAGGATT
Organism: Mus minutoides; assembly: GCA_902729485.2. Taxonomy (NCBI): domain Eukaryota; kingdom Metazoa; phylum Chordata; class Mammalia; order Rodentia; family Muridae; genus Mus; species Mus minutoides. The sequence goes on along the minus strand of LR749630.1, from coordinate 1,107,734 downwards.
TCTGGGCAGTGGTATGGGCTTGAGCTGGCCTGGTTCTCTTTCTGAGCAAGATAAACAGGAATGAGGGATGCCCAGCAGGAACAAGCTGAGTTTTCGGGGGCTCTCAGTGTCTGTTGTCACTGCCACGCAAGGGAACAAGGAAGGTGACCCCTAAACGTATAGACAGGATGCAGGACATCAGCATTGAAAAGTCACAACAGGGAGCTCTCGTCCAGACTTACACAGCCACTGCTAGCACAGACCTACTTCAGCCTGCCCTCCCTGTCCCCCTGTTTTAGATGTAGTGTTTTTCTAAAATATTTTAAATTTTTAAATTTTTTTTATGCCTATGAGTATTTTTTTTCCCCTGCATGAGTGTGCCTGGTGTTGGATGGAGGCCAAAGGCGGGCATCAGATTCCCTGCATTGAAAGCTACAGATGGTTTCGAGCTGCCGTGTAGTTGCTGGGAATCGAACCCTGGTCCTTTGAAACAGCACCAAGCGCTGAGGCATCGGTCTAGCCCAGTCAGTTCTTTTATCTGGAGGATCTTACGTAACTGCGGAGAGCTATCCCTGTCCTTGTGTTGTCAACCCATCCTCTGCTTGTTCGAATTTGTACCGCACAGACTTCACTCTGATGGTCTGTCCCGTCTCTGGCTGCCTCTTGTAAGATGAATTCCTCAGAATGATAATGTTTCAGACTGGATCTCTGCTGGTCTATAGAGTTTGCCTAGCATGGACAAGTTAAAAGCAGGAGGAGCAGAAGTTCAAGGCCATCCTAAGCTATATAGGGAGATTGAGGCCAGCCTGGGCTACATGAATCTCTGTGTCAAGTCAAAACAAAACACAACAAAAGGTGAGTGTCCCTTCTGTGGTTAGGTGAGGGAGCTTGGCTTTATTCACAAACTCCTCTGAGGTGGCACGAGGGTGGTCTCACACCAGCACAGCAGGGAAGCCACAAACCACTGTTAGCTCCAACCAGGTGATCAGTTTGAACCTTGATGAGACCCTGACCTTGTTTGAGAGATTTAGACCCCAGAAGAAGATGGTGTCTTCGCTCAACTAAACCAACCCTGATTCCTGAGCCACTGAAATAGAGAAATGTTCAGCCTCTGTTGTCTGTGGTCATTTGCTGTGCAGTGCTGGGTTCCTTTTGACCCACCAGGCTGTCCTTGGGTTCACCTGTGCGATGCATTATTGAATTTCCCCCACCTTTGCTGTGGGGATTTTTATAGCATGCCTGTCTGTGGACTTGTCCCTGCTTCTCCTGTAGGATGGTAGAATGTTACAAGAAAGGGCTTTGTCCGTCCCAGCATGCAAACTGCCAGTGGAAATCGGATCCTCTGCACCCCACCCCCACCCCGGAGCTACTCCTCTGCATCAAGCTCCACACTGACCACCTTGTGATATTGGAGCTGGTCTGCCCAGGGTGATGTGTATCTGATAGACTTTCAATGCAGGTACACCTGCCTCCGCTCCCCAAACTCATGTTTTTATTCTCCTTTGTTCCAACCAGAAGATTCTTTACATGGTTTTGGTTCACTTTTCTTATTGGATCCTACAAAGTCTTCAAATTTACTAGAACTAGGCAAATGCTGGTTCTTTCCGTGTTCTTTCACTGAGGGGGGACGTGGGGGACACTCCACCATGGAAGGCTTTAAAACAGAACGAGACTCCTTGGAATCCTTCTGTCCCAGGGGATGCTTGGCAGGATTGTTTTCCAGGTTTTCCCGGCCATGACCTGAGTGCTCAGGCCCTGGACTCCACTCTGGCTAGAGTAGAGTGATGTTTGTGGTACATCCTCCTTCTAGAAAGCCTGCCTGAGAGCTGCTTTTTCTTTGGGCTCCCTGGAGGTGGTTGCAAAGGAATGTGGGCCCCCGGCTGAGTGTTCTGAGAACACACACACACACACACACACACATTCCTGGAGCAAAGTTAAAATTAGAAAAAAAGCTGCCACATTTCCTGCCATTCAGGCAGTGGCTGGTGTTTGTTTGCACAAAGGTTCTTGGGTAACAATCTGGAGTGGGTTTGGGAGGACGGAGAGGTGAAGTCATGATTTTCAGAAGGGAGGTGAGCGGTTTCCATGGCGACCTTTGTTGTGGGCGTCACCCAGCTTTTGAGTCCTTGCACAGTGATACTGGAATGGAAAAATGCTGTCAAACAACTCCTTTTGATAGTTCACAAGAAAAAATTTAATTTTACTCGTTTCTCTCTAGAAGGCAGGTGCAAAGGGAAGCGAGCACAGCAGACTGCCTCTCTTTTTCAATGACCTTTGGCCTCCACTTTCTACCTACTCGTGGGGGATCACCCATAACATACTTGTCAACCAGAATCCTCTAGGTTCAGCAACTTGTCTGCACCTAGAGTATGAGAACCTAAGTCTGTGTCCATACTGTGACGCCCAGCCATCATCTTTGCAATAGTGCCTGCTAGAATCCAGGGGCTTCCTCATGCACAAGAGATCAGGACAAAGGTCTTCTCTCACAGAGGTACAGGGACAAGGGCGAGGTGCATGTGTGCAAGAAGGAAAGGCAAGTGCAGCTGGGAGGGGGTTGGGCAGTACAGTACGCAGTGTTTGATAGAGTGTGCATCCCGATGTGCGTCCCGAAAGCTACCCAGGCCCTGGTGTTTGTGACCGTTACCTGTTAGAGCAAAGGGGCCTTTGCAGATGGGAGGAGTCTGGGGTGTCAGGATTTCTTGGTGTTTTCATTGATAAAGAACTGATAAAGAAGAGATTCAAGAGCTTCCCGCCAGCATTATTGGGTGCTGAGATCTCTGGGAGAGACAGAAAACCAGAGAGTCTGGGATAGGGCAAGGCTTGTTCTTTTCATGATTCACTGAAGGTGGCTAGATGAATTCCTCTTAGGGGCAACGCTACCACCCAATTACCTTCTGCTAGGCCCCACCTCTTAGAGAATTCACCTTTTCTTAGCATCTCCATGTTCAGGCCGTACCATGCGTGGTTCCTACTTCTGCCCTACATGCAAACACACATGCCTTTGTAAGAGGTGGTGGAGGGACGTTCAACCACAGGAACTGATGACAGATACAGACTAAACGAGTGTGCTTTGGGTACCAGAGGCAGGGAGATTGGTGAATGCTGGAAGCTAAAAAGGGCAGAGAAAGGGTTTGTAGCTCTATCCCTCCCTGCTCACCTTGGCTATCTCCTTGGCTTTACCCCATAAGACTGGGTTCAGATTTCTAGCCCCTAAAACTGCATGGGATAAACCATGCTATAGTAGCAATAGGAGAGACAGGGGTCTGGGAATCCAAAGACATGACCACTACAGGGTCTTCCTTCCTTCCTTCCTTCCTTCCTTCCTTCCTTCCTTCCTTCCTTCCTTCCTTCCTTCCTTCCTTCCTTCCAGGGTGTGCTTCCCTGCGGATTAGCCTAGGATCATGGAACCTGCGGTAGTACCCAGACCTAGCTGAGAGCCCCAATCCCATCACCTCTGGTGATCTTTAACCTGGGAGTGATCCATGGTGATTGTATGTATTATTGACGAAAAAAAACCATCTGTTGGAGTACAGGTGATGCCTGCTCTCTTACCTCCGATTAAGCAGGGGTGTAAATGTGTTGTATTAATGGAACAAAATATTTGCATGGCTTTTTAAGTTGGTGTGTGTGTGTGTGTGTGTGTGTGTGTGTGTATCAGCCTTGTATTTGTGTCTTGGCAAAAAGCCAACCTAGTGACCTAGAGACAGCTGCACGTTTCCCATCTGTTCCAGACTGTGACCCCCACCCCCACCCCCACCCCACCCCCAAAGGCAGAGCCTGGTATTTTAGATGGTGACTCCTCAGGAACAGGGTTTGGGGCTCCAGGAGGATGAGATGACAGAGGAAACCAGCAAGAGGTGAACTGCTGAAGGAGTGATCTTGTGGACACAGAGGCTGCACGGGGCTGGGACCTTCTTGAGGAGCTGTGAGACCATGCCTGGGGATTGTTCCTGGAGGGAGGGAGCATGGATCCTAGGGTTTCTTTGGGGTGTTTACTGAGGCCTGGTGTGCTGCCTTGGGGAGTGCCCTCCATAGGGGGAGTGCCCACCATCTGCACTTAACCTGGTTGCCTCCTAAAAGGAATCTGTGTGTTCCTATGGTGTGATATCCATTATGCTATGGTGCCTCTTGCTGTGTGGACTTTTATTAGGCTTTCTTCCTGACCACCGAGGGTTGTAAGAAGGGGAAATGTATTGTTCAGGGTTCTCTAGTGAAACAGAACGGATAGAATGAGTATATATGGGATTTATTAGAGTGGCTTACAGGTTATAATCCAACAGTGGCTGTTTCCCAATGGAAAGTCCCAAGGAGCCAGTAATTTTTTTTTTTTTTTATTGCACGAGGCTGGATGTCTCATCACATCTTAAAGTACACACTGGAATCCCAAAGACGAAGGCTCAAATGCCAGTGAAGGAATGACGAGAGTGAGGTCAAGCAAAGAGAGAGCTTCCTTCTTCCCCGTCCTCTGTGTAGGACTAGATATCTAGTCACTAGAAAGTGTGCCCCAGATTTAAGGTAGATCTTCCCACTTCAGATAATTCAATCCAGAAAAGTCCCTCACAGGTGTGCCAGCTGCTTGTAATGTAGTTAACTGCAGAGGTCCTCAAATTGACAACCAAGAACAGTCCTCAAAGGGAGTATTCCTTCTCCATCCAGTGGGCTTGGGAACAGGTGACTCCAAGCCATTGCTGTGACAACACTGAGAAGAACAGGGAGAGCTAAAGTTTGCAGCAGCTCAGAGGAGCCTGTCCTCCCTGCTGGCTCACAGTCCTTGTCATTCCAGGATGGGGTTGCTGGGTTTTTGTTGTTGTTGTTGTTGTTTTGTTTTGTTTTGTTTTGTTTGTCTCATGCTAAAGCGTGCAGGCAACTTTCATCTTTCATGTTCAACCTGTCCCCCTCCCCCCTGGTTCCCAGCACGCTTTGCTAATCTTGCCAAATTGCTGCTTCACAGAGGCAAGGAGGAAAGGAAGCTGATGAGGACCCTGAGGTGACACAGAGATAGCCCTCTGTAACTTCACATCCCTGGGAGCCAAATGAGCCCTAGCTGTATGGGGCGGGAACCTCGTTATAGCCGGCTAACCTTTCATGCCTAATTAATGGGGCTTGTGAAGAAGAAAACCAGGAATAAAGAGATGTGTAGAATAGTCAGGGGATAAGGCAGTGCCCACTTGGGTAGCTGCACAGCCTCTCTGGGCAGGCGTGTCCTGGATCACTAGAAACAGTGTTTCTGTTTGTTTCAGCCTCGTCAAAGCCAGGAGGCTGTGGAGTCCAGGGGAATGGAGCTAGCTGCTAAGTTGGCGGGGTCACTCAGTCCTGTATCACAGATCCAAAGGCCTCTAAAAATGCTTTACAGTCCAACAGAGTGACAGCTAAATAGGTGCTTTTCAAATGTGCGTTTTCATTAAAAAAAAAAAAAATGTGTGCTTAAAACTAAGACACTGTCTGGGGTGGAGGCACACACCTCTCTAACCCCAACACTCAGGAGGCTGAGACAGGAAGATTTCAAATTTGAGATCAAAAACAAAAACAAAAAACCAAGGTATTTTTTACAGACTGGAGAGAGTTTAGTCTGTAACGTGGTAACAGGATAAGCCTGAGAACATGAGTTCAGTCCTCAGCACCCACATATAAACAGTGAGTGGGGTGTGTGGCATGCACATCCCAGTCCTTGGGAGGTGGCAGGTCTCTGGGCTCCCTGGCTGGGCAGCCTGGCCTCATTGGTGGCTTCAGGTCCCAGTGTGAAACCCTGTCTCAGAAAACAAGGGCCCTCCTGTGGTTAACGCCTGAGGTTGATCTTGGCCTCCATGTGCATGTATGTGCACATACGCACGATGCATAAGTAACAAATAAATGAAAGGTATTTATGGCGATGGGGGAGTTGCTTTGTGTTCTGGGTAATGCTATGGTCATCTCCAAGCGATTTAGACACCGAAGCTTCCTTTGGGAGAAAAGTTTAAGATTCAGCCGGGTCTTATAACTTCATGGTCTTAAAAGTCCCAGGGGTTTTCCTTTTTGATTCCACCTCTGGGAGTGTGGTGGATTTGAAAGGAGTGGCCTGAGATAACCTATCAGATTAGTCAACCCCAAGTCTTTAGAAAATAGCATTCCCACCCCCTTCCCACTTTGCTCAGATGTCTGACAGGGGCTTTTTCAACTGTGACTGTCACCCCAACCCCCAGCTCATCTTTCCCCCATCCCCACCCCATTGCAAAGCTGGAGAGGGAAGGAAGGCTCCTGGTCCACAATGAGTCAGGCATGGAAAGAATTTGGGTCTCATTGAAAGGCCTCCGGCTGCGTTTCTTTCTCTTTTGCCCCTTACACTGTTGTCAAGGTGAGAGGTTGCCAAGGCAAAGCTTTGACCTGTACGAAGGAGTTCTGAAGAGGCCAGCTGACAGCCCCAATCCTGGTGGTCCTTGGTGCTGCTGGAGGGGAGGACAGCTGCCTGAGAGGACTTGTGGAGGCTGGAGCCAGTGCTCTGTAAAAACCAGCAAGTTCAGGGCCCATAAGTGCTGTTGTCTTATCACCGGGTCGGGCATCCAGGAGGGAGGATTTCACTGTATTTCAGGGCAGGGCCGGGGTTTGAGTCACCGCTCATGCTCATGGATAACCAAGGTTTCACGAACTCACCTTTGCCTGGACTTTGCAGCTCTTTCCATGTTCCATGGAGGCCCGGCCACAGCTGCCTTCATCTGCCTTAGGCAGGATATTTAACTTTATCCAACTTGTAGACCTGGGAGGTTTTGTCACCTGTAAACTGTAAAGGAAGGAGAAGGAAGGAAGTACAGCATAGGACCGAATTTTGTCCCTGCTTACAGACATCCGGTCCCTGCGGCCTGCTTTGGGAAGGATTCTTCTCTTTGTATTTCATCCTCTAATTATAGAGGCCGCAGATGTTGGCGTCCTACTGCATTGGTTCACAGACCCAGCTCTGCATTCTCCATCCTCTGCAAGCCATTGAAGCCTTTCCTGGGGGGTGGGGGTGGGGTCAGCCAGTATGCTCAGGGGTGGAGGTGGGCTTGCCAAGGAGGGTAACTGGAGCAGAGAGGACAGATGGAAAAACACATTTCAGGGTCACTATGCCCATCATTTTCAAAGTGTCGGCTGGGGTCCTCTAAATCATATACATTCTCAGGCTTTTCAGCATCAGGAACCTGGGCAGGGTGAGGATAAAAGTTGGTTGGTCTGTGGCAAACAGTTCTCTGATACGTGCCAGCGTTTGGGAACCCCAGCCTTACTCAGATGTAAGACGTAAAGTTCTAAGCACTCGGAGACGTTTCTTTGTCCTTGGTGCTGCAGGTTGGGTAGCTTGTTTTATTTCGAAGAACTAAAAGACAAGATCCACCATTCTCTCAAGCGGTCCGTGGGCTTTTTGAACACAAAGGCGGGAGAAGATAAATTCACGTTGGAGTTTTTCACTTGCTATGGAGAGCCTTGTTTTAACAGATAGGGATATGGAGGTCCAGAAAATGTGGTGATACCAGCCAGACCCATCGTGCTCTTTTGAATTCACACACACACACACACACACACACACACACACACACACACACACACGTGTGACTGACGGTCACCAGTCCCCTGTTCCAGGTGGTTTCCTCACACGCACGCTGAGCGAGTCCTGCAAACCAACTGCTCACCCCCACAGTCCCCAGGGGTGGTCCTCCATCCCTGGTTCCCCAGGAAAGTTGCCAGGTCATAATCGGAGCACAGGCTGCACTCTGCCTGGGGAAGTGGCTTGTTTCTTCAGCAGCTTTTAGAGAGTAGTCACAAGCCTGGCTGGTGGAAGTCTTCAGCCACAGGAGAAGGCAGAGAGATCGGGGAGTATCCTTGATATCCTTGGCTGTATAGCATATAGACCAACCTGGGCTACCTGAGACCTCCTCTCAAGAAACCGAAGGTAAATACAAACTTCTGCTAGTAGAGGCCAGAGTATGAGGTGGGTCAGACTGATGGCTCTGAGGGACTGGCTGACTGAGATGGAGGCGGCAGCTAAAACCTAGACAAATAGCTTTTCAAGAAATGATGAAAGCCAATTACTGGTAATCCACACCCACTTGTAGAACAGGCAGGTCTTCCCCAAGAGTGATGCTCGAGGGTCAGGTTCACATCTCAAGCCTGTGCCGCATGCACTTTTCCAAAAGAGCTACCAGTGATTCTCAGAGCAAGTTTCGCGCAAACCGTGGGAAGCTGGGAATTAAATACACAGCCAGGCCCTGGAATTCTGGAATTTCAGGGCACTCCTGGACCTCACAGGGGCTGGTGGAGCTGACCTGCGCTTGGAGGCTTTGGGAGGCGACATGTCACCAAAGGGATCAAGACTGCACCCCTCCTTAGTGAAGGACTCTGGGGTGGTTTTTTTTTTCCCTCCCTTCCAGGTTGGAACCAGCTCAAGATTCTAACTTTGAAGTTGTATGGGGTTGGCCCTTGCTTTCCTCTGTGCCCACGTCCTCGCCTTTGCTCTTCCCATGCCCTCACCGTGCTGGCTGCTCTTGGCACCACTCCTGGCCCCCAGCCCGCACATGTGGGTGGGGGCCTACTTGCCTCTGGCTTGAGCCTGCAGCCGCCTGGCCCTGTGCCTGTTGCGTAAGTAGCCTGGCATGGAACAGGGGCTTGTAAACATCTCTGGAAAGCCAGGAAACAGGTCTTTCAGCTTTGTGGGCCAGAAGGTCTCTGAAGCTGCCCCCCGTGGTTATAGCACGGAAGCCTCAGAGCTGACACGTTGGTTTATCCAGTAAGACATCAGTATAAGGAGACTTCAATGTGAATGTCATGGAACGCCCACCCCATGAGATACTTTTGATTCATTCCACCCCATCCCCCAACTGTTACGCATCTGCTTTTTGTGGGCCTCACAGCAGCAGATGACCATGTTGGGTTCAGCCCCCAGGCCATGGTTTGCCTCTGATGTAGGGTCAGGATTCACCTATTTCTGTCTTGTGTATTTCTTCTGGAATCTTACCACTTGCCCATGGGAGGTTTGGGGATGCAGGTAGGAGACTTGGATCCATAGATGTCTGCTAGAGCCTCATCTTGGGCTGCTGAGACAGAGGATAGGACTTGAGCTATTGGCTGGATTAGAGAGCCAGGCAAGACCCTTCGTGAAGACTTGTAGCAAGCGAGGTGGGTGTGAGAATATTAACTGTCTCAGGCTGTCTCCCTCAGCAGCATCCAGAAAGGCAGGACCCTGAGACCCTCTTTTCCTGTTTTGCAGATGAGAATACTGGGTGTGGTGGATTATTTGATGGACAGTTTTAACGGGGAGCCACAAGGCACTGGGTAGCACAAACAACAGAAATCTGTTTTCCTAGAGTCCAGCATGTGCGTGGAGGCAGAGTAGGCTCCCTCGGGGGGCCTGCCATAAGGGGTGGGGCCTGGGACAACCTATGGCAGATGGAGGCCATTGACTGCAGCATCACGTCCATTTGTTGCTATGAATGCAGGGCCTCTCCACATTTTCCATTTCAGCAAATCACCTTGTCATAATGCGTTAGGGCCTTAATCTTATTTTACCTCCTGAGAGATCCTCTCTGCAGATGGAGTCACATTCTGAGATACTGCGGCCTGTGGGGAGGTCGTCTAAGAATGTGGAAGCAGAGACTCGCTGCTGTTCATTCTGGAGTGGGGTGTGGACAGTTAGGTCTCTCTGTAGTTTGCTGCTTGAATTTGGTGGGATGGCGGTCATGAACCTTTGCTCGGCCTTCTAGCACTCAGCTAGGGTCAAGCTCTGAAATTTCATGTCTTCCAGGACAATGAGAGATGGCCAGAGTGGCATGAACGCCTTCTTGTTGGGCAGTGGGAGAAGATCCTGGTGCTTTGAGACTCCTGAAAACACATCAAGATTGTCCTCTTGGTGTTGGGGTTTGGAGGGGGTTACCCAAATTCTTTCCAGTGCTGGCATTGGTGTTTTTTGAAGCAAATGTCGAGATGTAGGCACCGGACTTTACGGTGACTTGGTCTGCCCCACGTTCATTCCTATGGTTATCTTTGATGTCGTGACAGCTGATGGACCTTGGCTCCCTAGTCGTACGTACCCTTTCTTTCATTGTGCAGAGATCTTGGGTTTCCAGAGAGTTAGAGCAGGAGGAATAGACCTGAACAGTGTCCACTGTTCCCGTGTGCTGGGCATCCCAGCACAGTAACCCCCAGCCGCCTCTCCCTCCCATTCCCCAGTACTAGGATGACAGGTGATTAGTGGAACACTAATTAGTGCGTCAGCCTGGTTTCCTGTGCTCAGGGTCTCTATCCCCTTTTGACATGAGCGTTCTGACTGTGAAGTCCTCTCAGTGCTCTGACAGGGTTTACCCCAGTATATTGGAGTCTTTTGACTTAAGAAAGCTCGCCTTTCTCCAACAAGCCAAACAGCTAGACAGACCTTAGTGCCCGGAGTGGTCCTTACCCTTGGTGTCGTTTGAGATTGAGGTCTGTCTTGTTTATGAACACTTCTCCTTACGTTGTCCTAGCCTTTCTGGTGACATACGTCAAGCTGAGTGATGTTTTGCTGGTGCCCACGATGCCAAACTCTGCCTCTGTGTTTACAAGCCCATTTGTTTCCCCAGGCGGCATTTGCTGGGGTGCTTTGGTAGGAGCTTTCTTTGCTTTCCACCTTTCAGTACACCTGGAATTTGTATTTCCATCGAACCAGAGGTGAAGCCCTGCGGGTGGGTGTGATGTAGATGCAGGGACAGGGACCCGGAGGCTGGTTTGTGAAGGTATGGGTCACGGATATGGGTCTGTGAGTGTGACAGCTGCTGAGTGTAGAGTGGCATTTGAGGTAGGAAGGTGTTCAGAATGGACTCTTGTCCTCCTATGCTGCCCAGAGCGGTGTTCCTATAAATGTGCACAGCCGTACATCCATCCCAGTTCTTGAAAGATGACCTGGGGTAGGTGGCACCGGGAACTCAAGCCTTTAGCCCCACCATATCTTACATGGTGCACGGTGAGCAGCTCTGCCCTTGCTGGTGGTCATTCTGTGGCTGCCTCACTGTGTCACCGAGATACCTGAGGTGTGTCAGGAGGGGACCACACTGCTCCATTGGGGCTAGAATCTGCCTGGGTTTGGCTGATGCTCTGATAATAACCAGTGGTTGGGGCAGAGGTGGCCCAGAGATGGTTGCTGTGTCCTTCCAGCAGCGCAGGATCTGCTGCCTAACTGTCTATCCCTATCCCTGTGTCCTTCCAGCAGCGCAGGATCTGCTGCCTAACTGTCTATCCCTATCCCTGTGTCTTTCCAGCAGCGCAGGATCTGCTGCCTGTCTGTCCCTATCCCCACCTCTGCAAAGATTTACAACAGAGCCCATGCTCAGAATCTTCTCACGCTTGCCCTTTCTGTCTCCTAGGGCATCCCTCTTCTCTTGGATGGAAGGTCGGGTCTTGGAGTTCTTCCTCTGACATCAGGAGGCCAGCATCCCCCAGCAGGTAAGCAGGCCCTTGATAAGGTTGATCCCTTTAACCTCCACCCAGCAGGGCAGCATTTGATGCTGAGATGCACAGACCAATGAATGCATGTCAGGGTTAGAGAGGAGGAAGGTTTCCAGCACACAAAGATATACAGAAACAAGGGGAAATAACTTTCAGAAGTTTCTGGTGATGTGTCCTTTCACAGGTATCACCAGCACCTCCCTTATTACCTCCCCCCCCCCATCTTCTCCAGTTCAGTGTGCCGGTCGACAAATGTCACTTGCCTGAGGCTGGTACCTGTGTGTTTCCGGGATGGCCATGTTCCTATTTACTTTCTGAGAATTCCCATTCATGTCCTATGGACAAACCAGCTTGGCAGCTTGCTGTCTCTGGTGACCTCATGGGGCAGGGCCAGTGGCCTGTCCTGCCTTTGCATAAAGGAGCTGTTATTCTAACATGAGTTTCTCAAGTCCAGTGATGAGCAGTTGGTTCCATTGGCCCTGAGGTTATAGATCACACACACACACACACACACACACACACACACACACACACACCCATTCCAGGATTGTCAGGAGGAAGGGCTGAACCAGAGGATTAGTGGGTACATGGTGTTGTGTTCTTGGATTTGTTTCTGACCTTTCCTATCTGACTGCTGGTAGGACTATCACTGTCCCCAGTGAAGTCAGTGGGGGAGAGATTTCCACATGATATGGCAGCACCCTGTGTCTTTCTGGCTACCTCTGAGTGCAGAGCTCCTGCTCTGGAGGCTGCAAAAGCAGTTTGAGGACCAGCTGCTGGATCATGTCATCTTCCATTCTGGAACACGTATATACTTACATAAAGCCCACTGCTGGCTACAAGAGTTGTTCAGGCATTTTCTTTAAATCCACGGTGCCCTCTGTGAGGCCAAGAAGCTGCTTGGTTGGTATTTGTTTCTGTGTCTCTGCCAACCTTTTTTGTCTTGTCTGTCCACATGTGCACTAGGGTAGGGAGAGTGCCTGGGTGTCCTGGGATACCGCAAAGTATGCAGGAGCTGTCAGCCCTGGGGTCAGGGGTCAGGCTCCTGAGGTCTGAGGGTTTAATGCCCAGGAAGTGGCCAGCAGCAGGCCTTTTCCTTATAAGTGCAGTTCCTTGCCCTGTGGATGGTGATGTGTTTGGGTTGTGGAAACAAGCTGAGAGCTTTCCACATTCCACACATTCTTTTGGCCTGGCATTGGGGGGGAGGGGGCTCTGAATTTACTATTGGTGGCTGTAGCTTGATTCTCTCTGGATGAACACAGTGCTTTCCAGAGGGTTGTGCAGCCGGAAATGGGGCAGGGGGCTGCTTCTGCTCTGCCCCTTCAGCCTTACTGGTCTTGGATATGGGGGTAGAGGCTGGTTGAGCAGGCTCCATTCTGATCTGGGTTGGAGGAGACTAAAGGGTGCGACTGCTCTTTGGCCCCAGCACTTTCCTGGGTGGTATTTGTGTGGTTTGCTTTTTCTGGCACTCTGCCAGATGCACAGGGCCAGCGAGATGTTAGGGGAGGTGCCCTGGGGTGGCTCTGTCATCTCAGGCGAGCCAGTGGGCCTTGGTGTCTCCTACCTGGGAACCCAGTGTGCTGAGGCAGGCACAGGGTGCTTACCCTGAGATGATACATCTTTGGGTGCAGTTCAGGAACAACAGTCATCATAGCACTCAGAAAGCCCAGCACTTGGTGGCTGTGATACATTGTGGCCAGTTCCTGTGATTTTTGTCCCAGGAAAACAAGTGTCCCATGTTCTTGGTGTTTATATTCATAGCCTGATTGGCTCAGAGGTCATTGTGATAAAGTTCTTCCCAGCGTTTCCATGCCCAGGGTTCTGCCATTTCTGTTGTTTACCTAGAACACCTGCTATATAAGGTGCAAAAGCTTAGCCTGCTCCTGACCCCAGTTCGTTCCAGTTGGAAATATTTTGCCCTATGACCATGCATGTTGCTGCTCAAAGTGATGGGGGCAGTGTTCAAGTCATCTTTGAGGCCAGTGTGACCAGCCCACATCAGTCTCTTTATGTCTGCAAAGGGACATCAGTCTCTTTAGGGCTGTTTGTTTGTTTGTTTGTTTTTAAGTGTCTGAAGTTTTCTCTCCCCTAATTTAGGATTAGTTAGTTAGTTAGTTAGTTAGTTTGAAGACAGGTATGATGAAGGTTGGTGGGCCCACAACTGTTATGTGACCTGTCCTGATCTAGCCTTGAGCTTGCTGAGGTGGACCATCAGCAGGGAACCTGCCAGCGGGAGACAAAAGCCTCCAGGACATTTGTTTTAGGCTACCAGGCTTTTGCCTCAAGTCTGGGGGCTGGGGGGGTGGGGTGAGGAACCACTCCTTTTGAAATTTGACACCTTTATTACCTAGCCATGCGCTCCCCCTCCCACTATTCTGTCTACCAAGGAGTCTGTCTAATTCCTGCTCTCTCACCTAAGACAGTTCAGACCGAGCTCTCAGCCCAGCAGGTAAGAACAAGTAGGGAGCCTGAGCTCTCTGTCTGTCCGGTGTGTCCTGTCCTCTCCCACTAAGTCATCCCCCTCTACGTTATCCCCTTCTACAGTCCACACCAGCTCCACACCAGCGTGTGGCTCAAGTCCCATGCAGCTTTGATGATCACCTGCTCCTTTTGAATTTTCTTAGGCTCCGGGGCTCTCTGTGTACCCTGCCCATTTTACAGATGAGAAAATAGGCCTCTGAGAGGGCCTCATTCCAGCTTAGCTCAGGGGTTAGTGTGAAATAGAAAAGCCCAGGCCTAGAATTCCACCGTGGCTTGTGTGCCCTCCAGGGTACTTTAACTCACTTCTTAACCTGTACCTGGAAGGCCACAGGAGTCACTCACTGGGCATGTGCCACATCCCTGGTCCCTTCACGGACCTGTTCAGAGAACCACAAAGGAGCCACAGAGTAGAAATTAACAGGTGAAGTTAATATTGGGATGGTAAATGTCTTTAAATGTCAAATATACCATTAAGAAATTAAATGGTCTAAAAGGAGGGTTCTATCAATGTATGGCGGCTTGCCTTGTCGACTTTTTCTTTAGGGGGTCAGTTGAAACCAGTCTATGCATCGTGGAGAATCACTAACAAATTTTGAGCTTGTATGCTCAAGATACCTTGTATCTTGAATGCCCCTTAGAGGCCCATGTGTTGAAGGCTTGACTATCAGCCTGAGGTACCACTGAGGGGTGATAGGACCCTTAGGAGGTGTAGCATTATGGGACGAAGTCATGGGCTCACTCTTGAGCTGTGGATTAGGATCAGGACATAGGGAGGGAGATAGTGGCTCCCAGACAGAGTCATGATAACTAATGCCCACAGCCCAACCAGCCTGAAACCCTCAGCCGGCTCAGACCATCTCCATCTGACATTCAAGTGCCGAATCTCTCTCCCTTGGGTGCCTGTGGGCCTCTCTGGGGGTCAGGTGTGACCTCACAGTTTCTGGCAGGAGATCAAGGAGGCCCGTGGCCGGCAGTCACTATTGGGAGGTTGTTCTTGGCATCTTCCAAAACCTCTGCCTTGAGACAGCCACAAAATCTGTGCATCTTCGGTCAGTAAAGAACTTCTTCTAAAGGTGGGCAAGATCAGTGGGAGTAGAGTGGGAGACTGGGGCAGGGGGGACAGAGAAAGGAACCTAAGCCTACTCACTGTTTATAAGAGGCTGCCCATGTGACAGCCTTTTCAAGCAGGTGTGCCCTGGGGACAGGGAAGACATTCTAATCATACTTGAGGCTCTGGGGGTGGCATTGGGCTGTAGAGGAAGAAAAATTCCAGTGTTGTTTATATTAAGGGCCTTAGAATGTCTTGATGAAATGTCCTTGGACACAGGAGACCCTTCCAGTCCATTGAGAGACACTTCATTCCCAGGCCCTGTGCCCAGAATTCCCTGTCTGCTCAGTGTTTAGAGCAGACAGAGCAGACTGGCACTTAGGATCAGCACATGGACGAGATTGTATGCGCAGCTCACCTGGGAGCCACGGGGTGGGTGATGAGACCCGGGACCCCTTCAGACTATCCAGTCTGAACCTCCGTGCCGCACTGACTATAACCTACATCCTCCAGCGTACTCCACTGCAGCCCTGTGTGACTCCCAGTACCCGACACAGGGCGAATGATTGTCTGCTTTTTTACACTGCATTCTTGGTGGGGGGTGGTAACCATGAAGAAAAACTGTACGTGTCTCGTACAGGCAATTTTTTAAAAGATTTGTGTCACTTTTACGTATGTTTGGATATGTACAAGCCTAAGTACAGACTGTGCCCTAGGATTACAGAAGAGGGTGTTGGGTCCCCCATGGAGCTGAAGCTATAAGAGATTATGAGCTGCCCAGCCTGGGTGTTCGGAACTAGGCTTGGGTCTTATGGGTTCCTATGCGCTGTCTAGCCCCTGACATAATTTTAAATGACATTTTCATTCTCTGAGAACTTCATGTGTGTCTGTAGTGTATTTTGATTGCATCTACCCCATCCAGTTCCCCTTGGGCCACCACTACCACATCCTCTTTCCAACTTCATGGCCTCTTCCTTTTTTGTAACCTACTGAGTCCAGTTTGTTTTCTGCACACCAGTGTGAGACCAGCCCCTGAGGCATGTTCCCCTACCAGGAGAGGTAGCCTCCACTTGCGTGTGCACACACAAGTGTAAGTGACGCCGGAGGACAGCATTTCACATCATCCCTCCACATTCCACACCTTCCTACATTCCTTATGCTTTTTCTGACCCTCCTGTCCCTGATGATCGCCAAATCTGGAGGAAGACTGATATAAATTCCTCATCTATAGCTAAGTTATCACAATCAGTTATTCTTAGCCTGCTGAACAGTCCTGAGTCTCTGAATTAACCCCTGACCTGGATACTGTTTCTTGTCTAGATAGGTTTATCTGTGGTTGTTTGGATTCCTGGATGAAGGAGCTCTAGTAAGGAGACTGGATTGTATTTATTTGTTTGGATAAGGCCTCAGATAGTCTAGGTTAGCTCTGATTGGCTATGTAGCTGAGGATGGCTTTGGGCTCCTGATTCCCATCACTCTCTCTCCAGAGTGCTGGGTTTACAGGCATGGGTACCATGACTGTTCATTCTCATCGCTCTCTCTCCAGAGTGCTGGGTTTACAGGCCTGGGTACCATGACTGTTACGCAGAACTGGAGACTGATGATTGAACCCAGAGCTTTGTGCATGCTGGGCAAATACTCTCCCACCAGAGCTACATATTTAGCCCTGTATTTCATTCTTGAATTATTAAAATTATCTATGCAAAGAATGTATAGCTGCTCTTCTCAAAGTTGGGTGTGATGTCCCATACCGGTAATCTCAGCCCTTGGTAGACAGAGGCAGGAGGATCTCTGCAAGTTCAGGCCAGGTAGGGTACCTATATGCACACATAGTAATACTCTCTCAAAAACAAAACAAACAATTGTTCTCGTAAGTGCAGGCAATTTTTCTTTGATTCAAGCTACAATGGAATTTGCATAAATTAGTGTGGATTTACATAGATTAATTTAACATTTGCATAGACTAGTTTCCTTGGACATTCCTTTCCCCATCAGTAAACAGGAATCCAGAGTCTTGTGGACTACAAGGGAATCAAATGTGTGCTCAGACTTGATGGCCAAGGAAGGGTCTAGGCAATTGGAAAGATCCAGAGTCCTATCACAGCAGGGCCTGGGAGCCAGACCTTGGGAATTGAGGCTGCCCTTCAGGTTTTGCAGAATCACATGGTCGCCCTTGTCTGTGCATCCTGCCCTGTCACCAGGTCTCTGCTTCTCACTCTAGGAGCACCTGACCCAGGGATGGCTGCCAGCCCTTGAATAGCAAGCAGTTCTTTGTGGGACATGGCCCTGGCCACTTGGGATTTCTTAGCTCACCGAGGAAGATGCTAGGGCTTATGGGTAAGGGACAGACTTGGACTGCTCCTGCAGTGTGGTCTGTTGTTCTGGTGTATGACAGACAGCTGTGAGGCTCATTTTCCCCTGGGCAGAGACAGGTCCTGGAGCCTGGTGTGTGGTGTGCTGAAAAGGCCATAGGACCACACTGCACTGACCCATGGAAGAAGCTGAGATTTGAAGGTTGGTGGCTTGTCTGAAGCCTCATTAATGGGCCACCTATCTTGTCCCTGTCCAGTGCCCTGCCAGAATCTCCAGCAGCCCTGGACTGTGCCCTCAGTGAACACATCTTGGGTCCTTTCCTTCCCCCCTGGCCTGGCCCACGCTTGGTCCACACAGAGAGAACATTCAGTGTGTACTGGGCTCAGGAACCCCTAGTGTTGTTTGGAACACCTGTTGTTCCTGCAAACCTTCACTCACAGTACTTTGGTTTCCTACACACCTTTACTGGATTTAAAAAAAAAATAGTTTAAATTGTGTGGTGTGTGTGTGTGTGTGTGTGTGTGTGGTGTGTGTGTGTGTTTTGTCTACATGTGTGTCTGTGCAGTGCCCTGGTGGCCAAAAGAGGATGTCAAGCAGATCCTTTTGGATAGGAGTTACAGATGGTTATGAGCTGCTGTGTGGTGCTGGAAACAAAGTAAACTTGAGTCCTCTGGAAGAGCTCTTAACTACTGAGCCATCAGCCACCTTTACCAGATTCCTGAAGGATTGCCTATAGAAGTGGCTGATAGCCTGACCTTGGAAGAAGGCCTTAAGGCCTGTGGAACATAACTAGCCATAAGCCAGTCCTCACAAAGGGATTGAATGTCTCCCAGAAACCACCAGCAGAAGCCTTTGTCAAACCTGTGTCCTTGATAGATTTTTATTTCTTTGGCATTTGAAAGGGCATATGTTAATGTGCTTGCTTTTGGAACCACCTGCCTTGTGAAATCCCTGTGGACGCTGTTGAACTTGGTTGAAATCAGAATGTGGAGGTACTTTCCAATGACTAATGCAAGCCCAGGGAGCAGGTCCCCGCTACTTACTAGAAGGTGGTTCCTGGTCAGATTATAGACAGAGGGCACTCCTAAGCTGATTGAACTCTGTGCTGAGGTGCTGGGGTGGACTGGTGAGGAGACTTGTGAAACAGAGTTTTTTGTTTTGTTTTTCTGAGACAGGGTTTCTCTGTGTAGACAGGGTTTCCTGGCTGCCCTGGAACTCCCTCTATAGACCCCCAAACTCAGAGATTGGCCTGCCTTGGTCTCCCCAATACTGAGATTAAAGGTGTACACCACCAGTGTCCCTAGGAGTTTCAAGTGATGTTCTCTTCGATCTTGACAAGGGGAATGTAGAAAGAGAGCTCAGGTTAAAGTCCTCTGCGCTGCTTTGTGATTAAGCTTGCACTGTGTTTAGCAGTATACGAAGCTCCAGCTGATTCATCTCTCTGCCTTGGGCTAAGCGTTCATTCAAGCTGCACTTTTACAGATGAGGACCTTGTGCCTCCAAGTTGAACATCTTGAAATCAAGGCCAGCTGCTGGGAGAGATCACCCCACACTGGGACATGCGAGCTTAGCACCAGTAGCCAGGATCCCCCCCAAATATCCATGAGCTCAGATGTTGCAAAGCCAGAGAAGGTTCTAGAGTGGCCCAGCACGAGAAGAAATTGTCTGGCTGTAGCGGAAGGCAGAGAGGCTGTTAGTGAGCCACAGGCTCTGGTGGAATGCTGAGCGCCTTGATGCCTGTGTGCCTTTGATCTCTTGCTTTCAAGAGAGTTTAACATCCTCTGTAGGATACATACAGTCACTATATGTAGCATACAGTCACTATAAAGTCCTTCACCCAACCTGGGGTGCTGAGTTTCAGGGGATTGTATAACTTGGCTTACTCTAGATAACCCCTAGAAGTTCTTTAGGTATTTTTTCCACATGAGTGGTTTTCAAACTGAGTACCGCAGGTATCTTTTGGACATGACACCCACCTCCCTACGTCAGCCCATCCCTGCCATGTGAACCTGCTCTGTCTTCAGTCCCCTTCAGAGCAGTCGGGAGGTGGTCCAGGGAGCACCCAGTGGCTAAGGCCAGCTGACCAGCAGAACTGTGCTCAGGCTGGGGCCTTCAGGGCCTGAGATTCTACAGGCTCGGGCCGTATAAGTCAGAGTACTACTCAGTAGATGGGGTGGCATCCCCACTAGGTAGCAGGGTCCATGGCTCAAAGAAGAGCAGCTGCTTGTACTCTTACCTGCCAAGAAAGACCCCTCCCTTCCAACCCCACTCACCACAACTATTTAATGGGACCCTTTCTCCCACTTCCCATGTGACTGTTGGGCTGAAGCCTGTATTTGAACTCATACCTTGCCTCTGGCTGAGTTTGCCATGCCTTACTTTATCCCTCTAGGAAATAGAAGCTCAGCTCTCAGTGGACCCGTACCCGGTGACCCGGTGAGATAAACTTCGAGTATAAAGGCATTGAACCCACAGTTGGTGACAGAATGCCAGAGGCTGCCCCTCTTAAATGTCTGTATCTAGGTGGTTCTAGGGGCAAAATTCCCTCCTTCTCTCAGCTAGGGTCAGGGTTTGCTCAGCCAGTCTGAGTTGGGTTTCAAGGATCCAGGAAAGCATGCACAAAAGCTGTAAGAATCTGTCCCTGTTTGTGGTGTGTTGCTCCAGGGACAACACCAGATACCTGGAACCAGCCACTGTTTGCTGGTGACTCCCTGAGGAAACACCTCCCCCGTTCTGCCTCTGCATCTGGACACAGGTGTTCTTTTTGCCCATCTGTGCCTCGATCCTGAGAGTAGAAGCATCTTCTCATTGTACACATTTCTCATTGCACACATTTCTCGGTACAAGCCACTTCTCAGACGGTGGTTCGTCATGTGCGTAAATTCATGGACTGACAGTCTTCAGTTAGGCGTGTCACTAACCCATCACAGTCTGGGGGGCACTGCACCTCCTGAGAGTGACTTTGTTAAAAGTAGAGGTCAGCATAGTCACAAAGTAACCCCCGCCATAGTTTCCCTCCAACGCGTCGGCATACGCTCCTGAAGATGGTGCCGTAGGCACTCTGTTCCGGAGAATGCATTGTCTGATGACCCCCATCTCGAGTTGTTTGATTTGGGATTTCTCGGCTCAGTGGTCTGCTTGTCCAGACTCACTCCATCATGAGCTGTTAAGTTTATAGAGTTTTAGGCTGGTTTGCTCATGTTTCAGGACAACCTAAGTCAAAGAACATTTGAGAATGTTCTGCAACAGTCTGCGACTTTCAGTGAGTGGAGTTTTCCACTTAGCAAGACTTTTAAAGATTCAGTTATACTGTGGAGTGCACGAGCGTTTTCTGTTCCTTCCTATGGCTGTATAATAACTCTGTCTAACATGTTGGTCTGTTCACCATCCTTCAGGGGTCATGGGGTTGTTTTCACCTCCTGGCAGTTGTGAATGGTGTGGAGTAAAAGTTGTTTCGTTTTATCTTAAAAGAGTTGACTTCTCATGTCCAAGTCCCTTGAGACCATCAGCCGATGACCCTCCCTCATGCCTGGCCCCAGTCTAGTAGGAATCCCTACACCCTAAGGCTTGGTTTGCTCTGGAATTCCAGTTGTGACCCATGCAGGTCAGTCACACATTCTTTGCTGTTGTCCCCAATGTGGTGTGTACATCACAGTAGTGTCCAACATCCATGGCCTAGTGAGCTCCAGGTATGTCAGGACAACCCGAGGCCAGGGGTGAATCACAGGAAGTTTTCTGAGGAAATAGCTTCCTGGACATCCTCTTACCTGCAGCGCCTACGTCTGCCCTGGTCACCTTGCTGCTCCTTCTGTGGGTGCATTTGAAAAGACTGCATCCCAGGCTGCTGGACCTCTCGGCTCGAGACAAGACATGAGACAGGAAAGAATCTTTATAGCCACACCTAGGGCTACCCAGGTTCCCCTCCTGAGGGATTCCTGTCTCCTGTAGCCACTTCCCCTTCTCCCTGCCCCCTCCATCTCTTACTCACAACTCTCTCCACTCTACCCACAACTTGAAAAAAAAAAAAGTTCCTTTCCTGTTGGGCCTTAAGTGACGGCTGTTCTTGTCTTTGCTGGGTGAAGTCCTCCGAGGTGGGAGAGGGAGCCTACATTCTGAGTCTTTTTGCCACCCTGGGTTCCACAGCAGGCTAGGCCAGCCTTCTGCCTAAGGTTTGAAGCATCAAAGGTTGATACACACGTTCCTCCAGAGAGGAAGAATAGAAGGCAAGTGTGTTATAAGGAAAATGATGAGCCCGTCTCTTGACACAGCCAACCTAGGGCATGTCAGGTGCCTGGCATGGGTTCCTCTCATGCCAGGCACCTGACAGCTTCCATTGTCTGGATCCCACGGTCTGTCCAGTCTGTGCTCCTGGCCATAGAGGCGCCTCTGGAGGGGGAGAAGCAGGCTTTAGCTCCTGCAGCTGTCAGCTCCAGCCCTCCTGGCTCCATTGCTAATCCTGACTGTAGCCACCTGTCCTGGTCCTGGTAGTCTGCTGGGCAGACTGGTGACTTGGGAAGCTGAGTGTGATGCTGTGCTTGTGCCCAGAGCATGTATTACCACCATCCTGTCCTGTTCATGGAGGCCAAAGGCAGACAGTTGGGGGAGCCACCTAATGCTCTGCCTCACCTCCTGCAGTGCAAGTGGCTGCTGCATTCAGGAAATCTTTGGGCCTCTTGCTTCCCAACTGAGTGACCCATTGAGGAGACAGGCTGGACCTGGATGAACACAGGACTTTGAATTCTTGAAGGCAAGCTGGAGAAGGGAGTAACCAAAGAAAGATGAGGAGTCCCCCAGCAAGAGTGAGATGAACCCTCAATCAACAAGATGGAGCAGAAGGAGACCGCCGTGTGGCTAGGAGGTCATG
Organism: Mus minutoides; assembly: GCA_902729485.2. Lineage (NCBI taxonomy): Eukaryota > Metazoa > Chordata > Mammalia > Rodentia > Muridae > Mus > Mus minutoides. The sequence goes on along the minus strand of LR749630.1, from coordinate 1,085,631 downwards.
TGGGCCCTAGAAGGGGCATTGGGAAGATACCCTTGAACTGTTCCTGACGCTCCTCTCTGGCCTCGTGAGGCCTGAGGTGGGTGCTTGGTCCAGAAAGGCAGGAAAGAGGATGTTTGTGAGCCTAAAGGAAGGAGATTTTTCAGTCTCACAGACCGCAGGGCTCGGCCGGCCAGCCAATGGGAGGGAGAGGCCCTGCCGCTGTGGGAGCTGACAGGCTTCCAGCTTCTCCAAGGGCCCAAAAGAAAAGGGTCAAAAGCCGCCAGTGAGAAGCCTGAGAGGACCATGCTGTCATAAAGTGGTGGAGGACAGAGAAGCAAGCACCTGGCAGAGCCCAAGCCACTTGTAAGTGTTGCTTCTTTAATGGCTGGACCCAGTCCACCCCTGCTGTGTATAGCACTGTTCCTTAGGCACTTTAAAGCTATAGACAGAGAATCTTTGAGAAACTGCCCTGTGCCCTCTGGTTCTAGGTCACCGTGGCCTTAGTGCCAAGAACCTCTCCCCTTGTTCTTTCCATAAGAGTTGTAAGAAAACAAGGCTGGATTGCCAGAAGGCCCCCAGGCCTATCTGGGCCCATTGTCCCGCAAAAACCTGTCTGATAGGTTGCCCATCACCTACCTCTGTTGGTTCCAGCTGGTGGCAGAGGCTCCCCTGAATAGCTGGCACGTTCTCACAGGGATCCCTTTGTGCCACGACTCCAAGGGGAGAAGATAAAGCGGGAAGGTGCCCGTCTCTCTACCAAGTGTCCTGTTGGTGCTGAGAACCACAGTTCTGGCACCAAGTCCTGGTCACCACAGGTCCTTTCACCCAGTGAGTTAGGCTCAAGGGAGCAGGACTGTTGGAGGGACCAGCTTGAATGTATCTTCCAGGACTGGAAGCCAGTGATTTGCATGAGATTGTATTCCCTCCCTGAGAGCTCAAGCCTTCACAAATGACCTTTTGCTGTTGCATTTGTTTGAATAAAAAACAAACAAAACCAAAAAACCAGTTCCTTTAGAATACACCAATATTCAGAGCGCTTTAAGGCCTGTTTGAGGAGTTCCCCACCCCACCCCCCCAACATACCTCTGCAGGGTTGCCTGACCCTTCAGCCACACAGGGAATGCCTCTACAGGCAGCCCGGCCAGGCTCCCTGCTCCCACGTGTATTACACTCAGCTTGGCCTGCTTGTGTGTGTATAGGACGGGGGAGCGAGGCCCTTTAGTGGCTCACCCCAGGCTGGCAGGCCTTGCTCAGGTGGCCCTGGTTCTTAACCTTTGTTTACCCATCTGTGGCAGTGGGTGCAGGAGTCTCCAGCAGAGGGTGGCCAGAGTGTTTATGCAGATTAGCACGCAGAAGCACGTGGCATAGAGCCTAGTATGTCCCCACCCAGCAGGTGGTACTCCAGCAGCTGGTTGTAGTTGGGGTGCAGCTCAGTTGTAGGGTGGTGTGAGCTAGTCTGTGTGAGGTGCTACTTCTTCTCCCTAGTTCTGAAAAAAAATTACTCTCCTAGTTTATTCTGTAGATCCAGCCAACCTCAGATCAGCCATCCTGCTGATCAAAAAATATACTGTATGGAGTTTTATATCCTGGTCATCCCCTTCCCCAAATATTAACAACATAACAACGTTTAAAGGGTACTGGAGGGTATGCATAGGTTATCTGTAAACATTATGCCCATTTATATAGAAGGCTTGAATGTCCTGTGAATGGCCAGGTCCTGGGAGAAGGTCCAAGGGAAGTGGAAACCATGACAGAAATGCATTCTCCCATAACCTGGTGGCTACAAGTTTACACTGGAAATCTGACAGGGCCCCTCTCCCTCAGAAATTCTGGGGAGCCTCTGTACCTTTGCCTCTTCCTGGCTTCTGGTGATGGCAGGTGATGGCTCCGAGTGGCCTCCCAGGGCTTGTGGCTGCATCCCTCTCTTTTCCATCTCCATCCTCACATGGCCCACTCCTTTCTCTCTCTGCATCTAAACCTCTTTTTCTTTAAGGGGTACCCATGAGAGGATGGAAGGCCCACCCTAACCCACTGTGAGCTTGCTCAACCAAACTCGACCACGTCTGCAAGACCCTGTTTCCCAGTAAGCTCACATGCGCGGCCCACAGAGTGAGGACTTGGACCTATGGATCTATTGGTGAAAGGGGCACAGTACAGCTCATAATCATGGCTCTGTTCCTTGGTGCCATTCTGTATTGTGGCTTCCACCAAGTAGAGGAGCAGTCACGGCGTGGCTTTTCTCTCTGTTTCTGGTAGATGCCCATGCCAACAGCTGTGACTTCAGGGAGCCTCCGCTTCCGCAGCCTTTGCATCTTCAGAGCAGGAGCCTGCACTTCGCAGGCACCAGTTGGCTGTGCACAGAAGCACTCCTGGTTTGGAGTGAGCACCAGAGAACTGTGTGTGCTGTTTGCTGGGTGACTAGTGATGGGTCTCAGGTACTGGGTTGTGTGCTGGAGACTAAAGGACAGACACAGCTCCTGCTGTGGCCAGAGAGATGTGGGATGGAACCAGCAGTTCCAATGAGGTCCTTTTATAGTAAAGTACAGGCCCCTGGGGCAGATGACCACAACCTCCGTGTCAACCCAGAGTAGCTTTAAAGATGTCCTGTGAACCCTCTTCTGCAGTGAAAGTGTCACAGGGGGATGACTGCTACTCAGAGTGCCCCGGGGACAGCTGGCTGACAGGAGATATGAATGGCCCCGGACCTTCTTGGACAGGTTCCCAGGGCTCCTCTTACGTTGAACATTGGTCAGTGATAGACAGTCCTGCTGATCAAGCTCTGCACACATGGTGGGGAAGGGCAAGGATAACCAGCTGTTCCATGAAGTGCTCTGAGTGGGAGCAGGGCCACCCGTTGCTTCTCTCTTTGTCCTTGTTTTCTCATGCACTTGTGTCTAGTAAAGAAATCCTAGGAGAGCCCATGGTGTGTGAGAGGGGCCCATATCCCTGAGCATGATGAGGGAGGACCTGCTGGTCCACAGACCTGGCCCTTGCTAGCCTCCCTCCCCCACCCCCGTCTCACATGAACGTGTTCACACTCAATCCGACCCTGAGTCCCACATTTTTTTCCTTGCCATACCACCTCCCAAGTTCAGTCCCCGCTATAGACCTGTTCACTATTCCATTGAGGATCAGATGGAGAAGCCAAGGATCACACAAGAAGACCATGCTAGCCTTCGAACAGTGGGCCCTGCTAGGTCTGGGTCATGGTGCTGAGAGCTGACCTGAGTGTTTAGGGTCTGGCCTTTCTCTTTTAGAGTGGTGGTAACATAGTCTGCTTACCACACAGGCTTCAGGGACAATCAGCCTATTACAAGGAGACTGGGGTATATTTGTAGCCAGATTTACAGGATTGCTGTCTGTTTGAACAGTGGCATGATTCAGTTTCTACCAGAAGACCTGTTTTAAGATCTTAAAGGTCCATTGCAGGACACTTCTAGCCAATGCGGTAAGAGACGTGTTATTTGAGGCTCCTTGTCCATGTGACTTTCTCTCCAGCCTATGCCCTTTGTGGAGCTGTGCATGCTGTAGTGCAGTAACTATGTGGGTGTCCCTTTGCATGGCTTTGTTGACTGATGTCTGTTCTGCTACAGTTGCCAGGGCCCAACAGAACTTCTAATAAAAGAGCATCCTTTAGCTATGCCTGCAGGGCTTTGGGGACCATTCTCTGGTTCCGTTACCCCCATCCTAGTATCTGGTTGGGTGGGATGTTCCTAGTCAATCACAGAATGCAGACAACATCTTCCCATAGCCATTTTCAAAGGCCTAGTTACTTGCCTCCCTTCCAGTGCCTCTCTGTGACTCTTGAAGTAACTCAGATATTTTAAATCCCATTCCGGGGCTCAAAGTGTAATTACTGGACGCTTGCCAGCGTCAGACTCATCCCTCAGGAATTTGCCAAGCAGGACCAGGCAGTAACTGGTGGTTTTGAAAAGTTGCACCCAGAAAATGAGGGGCAAGGAAGTTTTACCCTAAGAGTGAGGAATTGTGTCTGAGAGATGCTGTTGAATTAGTTGTGACAGACAGACAGAGGCTTGCTGGAGAGCAGGGCCACCCAGGCCGTTCCACCAAGTCGAGTATAGTTCTGCAGCTAAATTATAGTTTTAACCCCTAAGCAGGCTGTGCAGGCTCCCTGGGCTGGACAGGGCACGGTCAGGCATAGCCATATGTTGCTAAACAAGGATGGTAGTCCTCAGAAGTGTGACGTTTGTGTGAATGTTGTAGAATATGTGTATGTAAGTTAGGCCATCTGTGTATCGATAGTAGGCTCTTAGGAGACCTCCATTACACATACAGTCCTTCATAGACCTGGAAGTACTGTAGGACTTAGTGACCTTAGCACATGATGGCTGAACCAACACAAGCATGTTCTGTGAATGCCAGAGACTAGAAGTTCAAAACCGAGTGCCTGCAGAGTTGCTTCCATGGCAACCTTGAAGGGGAGCGTTCCCACCGTCCCAGCTTCGTAGTCTTGGCATCACTGGCGTAGGGAGGTTTCCTGACTCTCAGGATTTTCTCTCTTCCTCTATGTCTCTGTCCATGACTGTCTCTTTTTATAAACAAGGATTGTCCATCATACTGGACTAGGGCCACCCTAATGACATTGTCACTTGGTCATCCACAAGGAAGACTGCATTGGGCCTCAGAACAGTGTGCAGGAGCCAGCCCTTCCACATCTTCTCTGGAATTAAGGTTTTAGCCAAAGCTACTGTTCACACTATCATGCTGCGCTCCTGTTGAACGAGCTCTCGGCTAGTTCTTGAACATCTCAAGCAACTAAGAGGGCACACGAGAGTCTTTATCTTCAGTGCACACAGCCCACGTGGCAGAAAGGCCAAAGGAGGTTATGCTTAGAAAGTGACTAATACTTTATAAAGTCAGTCTGCCTGTTTAATGAAGCACCCAGCAACCCCTTGTGTTCAAACCACAGTGGGGTAGGGCCATTGGGAGGTAGCAGTAAACCTGTAAAGCAGCCCACAGTACCTGGGGGTGGGGAAAGCACGCGGCCCCTCTGAGTTTTGACATGCTGGACAGCAGAGGCCATCTACAGAGCTTCCTTGCCTTGGCCTGAGTTTCTAACACAAGACTGTATTTCCAGGTCTTACACCCTATCTTTTCTTGTTCCCACCTTGGCTTGGATGAGACAGGACACTAGGGTCTCCCTGCTTCTTGGGCCATACGGCTAAGAGCTAGAGTATGAACTTGGCCAGAGTATGTAGGTGTAAACTTGATGTATTCTGGGGGTCCTCTTTAGGGTACTCTGTGTGAATACAAGAGTAGCTTGAAGCCCATCTCAAGCTGCAGAATTTTTCATGAGCCCCTTTAAGTCCCTGGGTCCAGGCAACCCCCTGGTGCTTCCAGGAGGCCATGCTCAGCATACGTTGTGGTATCGTTCAGGCACAGCTCGGGGCTATGGGGGATGCAGGTGGGCCTCTTCATGGGCTTCTGACGCTGCTAAGTATAGGTCATAGTCAAGTGGAAGACACTTGCCAGGCTTGGGGATACACTTGAGGCTCCATTGGAGTTTACTCCTGCAACATTGGTCATTGAACCAAGATGGGATGTGAGGTGGTTGCTGGCATCTAGAGGGTGGAGAAGAAAGGTGTAGCAGATTTGCCTGGAAGCTGAGGACAGCCCCTAGCAAGAATTGCCTGATTCCCAAATGTGTGGGTATGTCAAGGCTGCACAGCCTGGACTCTAGAGGTAACGGGGCTGGGAAGAAGAGAGTAAGGAGGATCCCACATGTCCTGGCATGTCTTGAGAATTGGAAATAAGAAGTGCCCTGTATGTTGCTCCATGGTTTAGAAGGCAAGGTCATTCTGTGAGGGGAATATAGTTTTTGTGCTAGGAGTGAGAGCAGCGTGCTCGCCAAAGTTCCAGGAGTTCTGCGGACAGAATGGGGCTGAGCCTGCCCCGTCCTCAGCTCCTCTGTCATCCATTGCCAGTTCACCACAAAAAGCCCCTGTGATGCTGGAGTAGGACACACATGACCTCTTCCTAGAGTAGAGCATAAAGGGCATAGACAATTTGGGGGACACAGAAAGTCGCAAGTAGCCTAGTCACCTGGAGCCCTCTTCTGCAGTAAGAAAGAAATACAGACCGTGTCATAATATTAAGATGCTCTACATCTAAATTCTTGTGCCCATCTGAATTGTTAATGTCTTAACTTGAACAGGGGAGAGCTCTGGATCATGACCCTAAGGCTGTATCTTCGTACCAAACCCTGGGGGGTAGAGATGGTTGTGGAGTGAGGATGATGGTGTAGTGAGTGTGTTCTACAAGAAGTCAACGGGCACTTTCATGAACAAGGTGTGCTAAAGGTGAGGGTGGGGAGTGGAGAATTGACAGCAGGCATCCTGCTGCGCCCTCTGGATTTTAGTGGAAGGCAAGCTGTAACCTCCCAGGTTTCTCCTCTGGGCTGGCAGGTACCCTTCCAGAGCCCGCTGCCTGCCCTGAACTGTCACCCAACAGGAATTTCCTCCTCCCACCTCTCCTGGTCTTGGCAAGGAAACACCATTGAGGTTTGTGAGCCATGCTTTTAATGGGAGTGGCTCGGTGCCTTTTAAGTCTCCACCACAGAGTACCAGGAGGCTGCTGAGGCTCTGGTGGGGGGAACCTGGGAGGCTATAGCGTGTTCTCCCCTAAAATAGGGAGAGCGCTGGGCTTTGCAGCACCAGTCCTCCACTCCCTGCTCTAACTTTTAGCTTATTTTCTTGCGGCTGAGCAGCTTCCAACCCTGCGCCAAGAGGCAGAGTCATCAGGGCCAGGGTTGCTCCAAGTGCTCTCGGGGAGCTGAGGAACAGGCAGGACCCAAAGAAGGTGATGGGAGCAAAGATAGGTGCTAGAAAGGAACCCCCAAATTAGGGCGACTGCAGTTGAGAGGCTGAGGTATCTTCAAAATGGACATCGAATGAAGGATCAATCAGAGAAATGGAGGCACGTGAGGTTCTGGGGGGCGGAGCTTGCCTGCCAGAGATAACTGCCAGTCAGACAGTTACACTGCAGTAGGAGAGTGTGGGGTATTGTGACAGGATGGGGAATCGAGTCCCTGTTCACTTTTATTCTCTTTAGGGATTCTTAACGATTTATGTTTTAAAGAGCACAGCCCTGTCCCCGCCTCCACTCACCAACACGTTACTCATGTGGGGGTCTGAATAAAAGGTACAGGAGATGTTCTTGTCCTTCATCATATGAACCCCAGGATCAGCCTCTGGTTGTCCACTAAGACATCTCACTAGCCTAAGAGTAGCATTTCAAAGCTTTTGGGTTTGGTGTTGTTTTAATATGTATGCATGGGCCTGTTTGAGTACATGTGCATTGCATGTGTGCAGGTGCCCATGGAGGCCAGAGAGGGCAGCATATCCCTTGAAACTTAAGTCACGGGTGCCTGTGAACTGTCATGTGGGTGCTGGGAACCAAATGATACCCAACCCCAGGTCCTCTGGAAGAGCAGCGGTTCTCGGCGTGTGGGTTATGAGACCCCACAGGGATTTACAGTGATTATCAGATATTTACATTGCAGTTCATAACAGTAGCCAAATTACAGTCATGAAGTAGCAAGGAAAATAATTTCAAGGTTGGGGGTCACCACCACATGAGACTATCTTCACTTTCAGTCATATCTCCAGCCTCAAAAGCAGAATTTTTTTTAAAAGATTTATTTTATTTATTATATGTAAATACACTGTAGCTGTCTTCAGACATTCCAGAGGAGGGCGCCAGATCTTGTTACGGATGGCTGTGAGCCACCATGTGGATGCTGGGATTTGAACTCATCACCTTCGGAAGAGCAGTCGGGCGCTCTTACCCGCTGAGCCATCTCACCAGCCCAAAAGCAGAATTTTTAAAAGAAAGAATGACAGATTAAAATTGCTGTTTAGAAATGTTGAATGTGATCTACACACATGCATTTATTGTGTTTGGTTGGTTTGGATTTTGAGACAGGGTCTTCACTATATATCAAGGTGATTAGAACTCACTGTATAACCCCAGCCACTGTTAAACTCATCCTGCCTCAGCTCCCCCAAGGCCTAGGGTTACGTTCATGAGTTGCCATACCCAGCTTCAAATGTAATATTTTAAATCAGTTATTAACTAGACTATGAGAAAGAAGCTAGGGTGGGTCAGTGTACCAGGAAGAGGGTGGTTTGTGCTAGACAAGGAAGTAAGGGAAGTGTGGCCATGCCAGGCAGGCTGGCAGGCCAGGGCACTGAGCCCTGGGCTGCACAAGTCGATACTGCTTATCAGTATCTATAAAGCGGTGCCTCTCCACCTTCCTAATGCTGTGCCCCTTTAATACCATGCCTCATGTTGTGATGACCCCCAGCCATAAAAACTATTTTTATTGCTACTTCCTAACTGTAATTTTGCCACTATGAATCATAATATAAACATCTGATATGCAGGATCTCTTGAACTGTGACCCCTGTGGAGGTCATGGCCCACAGGTTGAGAACTGCTCTAAAGCAAAGCTCTTGGCTGCTGAATTTAAGGTGGGTTGATACAGAAGTCGGTGACTTCCCTCTTCCGGAAATACTACCCTGAAAATATAAGAGGAAAAAAAAAAGATGCTCACAGTGACAACTGCATTGAAGCCCGGTTTAAAATGTTTCTGAGATGCTTTCTGGACAGGAAGTGAGTTGGCTATGTGAAACAGGTCTCATGTAGCCCAGGCTGGCCTCAGACTTGCAGTTTAGGCCAGGCTGGCCTTGATTTCTAGCTACTTTTATATTCCTAACACACGCAGATAGGAATGGAGGTTTGGTGAGTGCTGGACTCTGAACTGCATGTTCTTAAGCTTGACAGCTGGCGGGAGCAAACCGAGGCCCACCATTTATGCTTTATCAATAATATTTTATTGGAACATAGTCACAGGTGTTTACTTCATATTGTTTGTGATTGGTTGTGGACTAAAAGAACAGTCTTTGTAACAAACATGTGGTCCCCAAAGTTCAATTTATTCTCTGTCTCTTTTCAGAAAATTTAATAAATGGAGACCCACTACGCCTTTAGACACACACACAAAAAATGAACTAGCATAGAGATGTCAGTTCTCATCCATGGAGCATTAAGAAGATCCAGTGGGGTCACCCTTTAAGGGAATTAAGTGGTGAGGAAACATCTTAAATTAAATTATTCAAAAGTTCATGGAAGAAAGAAAATGCATGTTAAAAAATAATAATAATAAGATAGGATTTTGCAGGAGAGTAGCCAGTGGGAAGTACTGTCACAACTCCATAAGAGAGGGTATTACCACAGACATTGTCAGGCTACTGACACAGAATGGCCCCAGTGCAGACCCTCATGTCTCTATGTATTAAACTGCTTGGTGGTGACATTGAATTAGTCTGGAGGAGACATGTTGTTCGGGAACGCCATGCAAAAATAATTAATCAGTTCTTTGCTAATTAATTTTGTGACAGTCCTCTCCGAGAAGCCAAATAAATTCTTTGTACATTAATGTCAGCACACAAACCAATTTTTTAAGTAAAGGAAATAGATGGGAATGCTCATCAGATTTTTCATTAAGAGAAGCCATGCTGTGCATCCAGGGAAAGCCAGACGGGAAAGATTGATAGGAGCGCGTAATTCAGACTTCAAGCCAGCCAGTGGGTAAGCTCAAACAGCAGGGTGGCAAAGACGCTGGCAGCTGACTCCTTGTGAGAGTCTTCTGGGTGGGAAATAGGGCCAGACAGACAGACACAGGCTCTTATCTCACAGTTTTAAGAGCACTGGCTCTTACAGAGGGCCTGGGTTCAGTTCTCAGCACCCACATGGCAGGCAGCTCATAAATAACTGTAATTCCAATTCTGGGGATCGGATGCCCTGTTCTGGACTCCTCGGGTACTTCATGCATGTGTTGCACATTCATTCATTCATTCATTCATTCATTCATACAAATATACATACATACATACATACATACATACACACACACACATACAGGCAAACACACACATAAATCTTTTTTCTTTTTCTAAAAAGAAAAAAAAAACTGAAAGAAAGAAATGGGGGCCTGCCACGTGACAAGGTGCGCTCTGAGACACATAACATGCAGCCATCTTGTCTTGTCGCTGTTCAGTCAGAGACCTGATATCACAGTGTCGCCGAGTGCTGCCCTCTCAGAGCCATTGTTGTGTTGGTCAGTTGCTGAGAGCTTCACAGGACACTGAGTTCTGGGTGGTGGGGAAGGAAAGGGACTCAAACCTGAATGCCTGCTCCTACTTAGCAGGTTAGCAGAGCTTTCCCTCAGCTGTCCACAAAGGGTGGGGAATTAACTCCCACTACTGTTGAAAGGCTGAGTTTCCAGAACCTTCCATCAGAGCGTTTGGCAAGGCTTTCTTGTTCTTATCTAGAAAATTGTCCTAACAAAATTATTTAAAAGCCAAGTGTGGAAGCACAGGGTTGTGAGCCCAGCAGTCGGGAAGTAGAAGCAGAAGGACTGCCGTGTGTCCGGGCCAGCCTGGGCTACAGAGGGAGACACCACCCCTCACCCCACCCCCAAGCAGAAAAGGAAGAAGGGAAGAAAATCAGTCCAAATGCAGTAAGATCAGTTATTAGAATGAGCTGAGCAGAAGGTGCAGGGCCTCTGCAGACCTGAAGATGAGGCTGTTGGCTTGGTCAGCCCTGGCTCTGCTTTAACTTTGCCCTCTTCTCTCAGGGAGTCCCGTCGTCTTAGGAGTGGGATAGTAAGGGAAAGGGAGAATGAACAATGTCCTACTGACTCACCCCGGCCACAGCACCAGGACAGGGTACCTCAGGTTCTATTCACTGGCGTCAGCTTCCTCCACAAATGTCATGGGGAAGTTTGAAATGTTGGGAACTCACTTACTGTCAGACGACATGCCTCTGAGCTGAGAAAGTGGCCACATCGCAGAGGACTTACGGGAGCCAAGGCTGGTAATGGGACTTGGAAGAAAAACCCATCTTTATCATTTAAAGATGCAGAATCAGAAAGCAGGGAAATTCAGTATTGTAAAAGGAAAAAATCCCTTCCTTAAAGGTCAGCATTGCCCTTTTCTGGAAATGAGGTAGGGTAAGCATTTACTGTGAAATCTATTGAATTAGTTTATTTCTTCTGTATTAGGTTGTATGCATTCTCTGTTCTTGGAGCTATCCTATGTTAAGGTTGCCTTTAAAGAGCTCTGCCACCCTCCAGCTCACGCAGGGTGCTTAGGACATTCCATATCCATGGCACCGTGGACACTCTTTCACCACCCGTAACTTCCTAAGGACCAGCAGGCATGAGGGGCAGTAGGATGGGGCGAGGGTCCTCCACCATTTCCCCAAATAAGCCTTGGCAAAGGTCACGCAAGAGTTCATCGCTCTAGATATCTGGTCAGTGATTCATGGGCAGTTGCTCTCCAGGAAAGAAATATGCTTTCATTCCAGGAATTTTCCCAATTCCTTACCGTGCTAAATGTGCATCACACCCCCACCCCCCGGAACATGGTCTTCTCTGTATCGCAGGCTGACCTCTGCGTTTGAGGGAATTCTCCTGCCTCTGCCTCCCTAGCAGTGTGAATACAGACATACACTACATAGCTCCATTTATCTACTTAATAAAGCTGATAGGTGACATTGAGACTGTCCCCTTCCATCTTGGCTCCCTAGCTTCTGGCTGGGAAGCAGACACTTATCTACTAATGACTAAGGCTGAGAGAGAGCCCTTGGGCACCCTGTCCTCACCTTGCCTGTGCAGCACCTCTACGAGTGCTGTCAGGCGCTGGGCAGTGTGGGGTATGTTGGGTTTTTTCTCAGGCTCCATTTGATGGGCACAGCTCTGCCCTATACCTTGGCTTTTTGCAAGGACTGTCGTGGGCTACCACGGATCTGCGTGGGTTGTAGTAGCTGCTTCCCCCTTAGCCTCAGGGAGACCCATTCCAGTATGGCCTGGACTCTCCCTCACTCCTCAGGGAGACCCATTCCAGTATGGCCTGGACTCTCCCTCACTCGTAAAGTGAGCTGCGTGGCTATTCCTGAGCTTCCCAGAGCAATACCTAAGACCATCGTAGGAATCTTGTGATCAGTGGGGGAAACGTTTTCTGTCCTGCCTGAGTAGACTTAAAAAAAAAAAAAAAAAAAAAAACAGCATCCTAAAGCAAAGGAAGCTGTCAAGTGGGCTTATTTATTTTTTATTTCTATATTTATTTATGTGTATGTATGTGTATGGTCTGTAAGTGAATGCCACATGTGTGTGGTTGCCTGCAAAGGCTGAAACTGGCATTGCAGGTGCTTGTAAGCCATTCAGTTAGGATGTGGGAACTGATTCCTGGGTCCTCTGCAAGAGCAGCAGATACACTTAACAACTGAACCTCTCCTCTAGCCCAAGTGGATTTAATCCATTTTAAAGAGCACTGTTGAGTTATACATATGTGGCCGGGTGTCTAAACTTTTTTTTTTTTTTTTTTTCGGTTTTTCGAGACAGGGTTTCTCTGTATAGCCCTGGCTGTCCTGGAACTCACTTGGTAGACCAAGCTGGCCTCGAACTCAGAAATCCGCCTGCCTCTGACTCCCAAGTGCTGGGATTAAAGGCGTGTGCCACCACGCCTGGAGGAACTTTGTTTTAAGACAGGGTCTCACTATGTAGTCCAGGATGGCCTTGAACTTAGAATCCTGCCTCAATACTTGGGTTGTAAAACCATGTGTCACCCGCATCTAGCTGTGTTTGGTTGGCTGGCTGGCTGGCTGGTTGGTTGGTTGGATGGTTGGATGGTTTGTTAGCTTTTTGTCTGTTTTCCAGTATAGAAATCAGTGACTAGTGTTGGAACTCACATCTGCTGGCTTGCAGTCTTGATCAAGTCACCTGGCAGATGGAGTCTAGACTCGAGTTAGATGAATGGACCTCTCTATTTCTCTCTGCTGTGACCACACTGGAGAGATAATTGTGCCCTTTCTTCAGGGTCACTGAATGGAGATCAGAGCTTATAAGTATGTGCTGTCTGGGCTGGTCACAAGATCTTGCTCATGCCTCGTCTGCCGTCAGCTACACCACACACTCGCTGGCTTGGTTTCCCACATGGCTCAGCGGAACAGACCACAGACGTGGTTGTGATGAGCAGCTCTGAGGTCCTAGGAGACAGGCATTGCCGCACTCTCATTGGCTGGCGTCCAGACTCGGAGGTTTTCAGCAGCATGGGACACATGGGTTGCTTTGTCTACTATGGCCCGAACAGCGTGACCAGAAAGCTCTCTTGATCCTCATCACAACCCTCTGCTCTCCCGACTCAATTTTCTGTGTTTTGTTACTGACCCAGCCCATTCTAGCCTGCTTGGTCTCCACTGTTGCAAGGCAGCAATGCTTCCCCGCTGCTCCAGGCTTCAAGTGGCTGGTAGGTGCTATACACCGCAGGGATAGTTCATAAAAGTGGGCAGGCTACTACCTTTCCCCCACAGGATATGGACCCTCAGCCGTGTCAGCTCTGACTTTATGCCGTGGCTGCAGTGGACATGAGAAGAGCATCCCATCTTTAGAGCAGGAAACAGTCTTTAGGTATTCATGGCTCATGCTTTCATCTGTCCCCAACTCCCTCAGTGGCAGAGCACGGGGATTTCCTGCAGCTCCAAACCACAGCTGCCTATTCTGTGGTCTCACGTGTTCCTGAAACATTCCACACGGGCGCCAGCATGGGAGTCTTTGGAAGCCACAGGGCAGCACTTTTCTTTATCTACAGGTGGCTGGAGGGAACAGAGGCCCATCCGCCAGTCTGTGGGCAGGATTCCCATCCCCCTGGGCAGAGCTGACCCCCTCAGGAGGAGGCATATGAGCATGCTCTCCTCACCTGCTTCTCTAGGCAGCCATGCTTAGAGCCATGCTGTTCCCCACGTGGGATAGTGCTTCCGCCAGACCAGTGGAGGCTTAGAGGCAGATCCCCGTGGCTTCGCCATCTTTGTGAGACCAGGTGTTGAAGTATTAAGGCCGAAGAAGTCTTCTAGTCTCAGAGTGAAGCCAAGCTCCTTCTTGTACAGCTGTTCCTTAGGGAGCCAGAAAGAGGACAAATATTGAGATTTTTGTACAGAGGCTGGAGGTGCGAATCACAGGGCAGGTCAAAACTCATACTTTTATTGTTGTTTACTGGAAGAAATCTGTTGAGATTGACCCGGTGCTCCACAGGCTGCAAGTAGATGCAGTGAGTCATGTTACTACAACCGGAATCGGTGAGGGAGGCGCTGGGAGCGTTCATGCCCTGTTCTTCGCCAGCTTTGGCTCTCCCTCTCAGACTCCTGGTTTCTGCCCAAGTCACACACGGCCCTGCTACCCCTAAGACACACCCCATCTTGGTGCCTTTCCTGGGTAGTTTCATTGTCCCTGAAGCCAGGGTGTTGGCAGAAAGGCCACCGCATGCAGATCCCGTGACTGGGAGGTGCAGAGAGAGCAAACTGGCAGCAGCAGGGAGGGTGCAGAGCTCCTGAGGCAGCCAGCAGGATCTGTCAGCAGGTCTGTCTGTGTAAAGTGCTTGCCAGCCTCCTAACTCCCAGGGTCTTGTCTCTAAACAAGTCAGCCCTGACACTCAGAAAAGGAAAACTCAGTAGTTAGAGGAGTAAAGCCCACAGCCTTCTGGACCCACAGAGGGATGCTTCCATACCCAGGCACCGTCTGGAACATTGGAGTGGAGCTATTTATTGCCTGCCCCTGTCAGTGAGAGTGACCTAAAAGGGTAGGCAGCCCACCCTGGAGAAAGGATGACTGGAGACTGAGAAGTGGAGTCATCCTTTTGGAGAAATGTGGCTATCTTCTTTTGCTCAGCTGGATGTCTGGGTACTTCTGAGATGCTCACACGAACAGTCTATCAGTGAGAATCAACGGGGTGGATTTCCCAAGTTCAGTGTGCTGTGTGTCATCAAGTCACACCAACCTCCCGGTTCCATAAAAGATCGTTCAAAGTTCCTATGAAATATCTCAGACTCATCATCGTTGTATAGTAGGAATTCCTAACTCCCTGCCTTTGAGCCTACACAGCACAGTGGGAACAGAGACTGGATGAGCTCATGTTCTAGGGGTATCTTGCTAAGGAAGAGCAGGACTTTAGTGGTGATGAGACAAATACAGGAAGAGTGTGGGGTGAAGGCATTCCTCTTTCTACCAGTCAGATGTTATATGGGAGGGAGTCGGTGGTTGGATGGATGGATGGATGGATGGATGGGTGGATGGGTGGGTGGGTGGGTGGGTGATAGAGTCTAGTGAATGCCTGGGGAGAACCTTCCAGGCCTCCAAACCAGCATGTGCTGGGGTCCTGTTGTGGGAAGTGAATTTTGGTAAGACTGTGGAGGCAGGTGGGAGGAAAGCAAGACCTGTAAGTAAGGAAACTAACCCAAGAGACAGCAGGGTGGGCGGTGCAGGGAGGGCCTGGAGGTGCTGTTAGCACTCCCAAGAGCAAAGAAGGGTGGGTCGAGAGGCCTGGCAGCCTCTGTTGATTGAGGTGTGGACTGCAAAATGCAGGCAGCCTGGTGGGAAGGAGCCAATTACTGTAATTGAGCTGAGCTGAGGTGGTATGCTGGTGCTGGGAAGGGTCAGGTGGAGGTTACTCTGACAGTGGAGGGGTACATGTGTGTAACTGAAGGGTATAGGGGATCCTCTGGCTGTTTGGTGGGTGTGAATGGGAGCCTGGCCATCCACCTGAGCCTTGAAGGGCCCAGAGAGTGGTAAACGGGAACGTGGTGAACTTGGATGAGAGCCCTGGGGACACTGGTTGACTGAGTTGGTCTGACGAGAGCCCATGAGTCACCTAGAACTTGCAGAGCCCCGGGGAAAATGGGTGGAGCCAGGAGGGAGGAGGATGCAGAGAAGCCGGGCTTCCTGGAAGCCCAGGTACAGCCATCCTGGTTTTCACTTGGGCACTGAATAGAAAATGCAAAGGCAGCTGTTAGGCAGGCCTGAGACACAGCAGGTCCAGATATAGTCAGGAGGGGTGTGCAGCTCCACAAAGCTGGAGATGAAGGTGAAACTAAGCCACATGAGGGCACGGCAGGCTGGGCTGGGCTGGGCTGCTGACTTGCTTCCTTAGGGACAGGACATAGTCCCTAGAGATTTGAGGGAACAAGATGGCCTAACCTTGGAGAAAACAAGGCTCCTACAAGGACAGATGATGGAAGAATCAGAAAGTCCCTAGCACCACTGTGAGGGCGTGGAAGAAGAGGCCAGCCAGGCAGCAGAGAGCCATAGCCTCTAAGGGACTGCTCCTTGTCTACCGGGGCCACCTGGCCCTCTTGCCAGCCTCGAGGCTGTCACAAGGCTTCCTGGGATCAATTGCTTCTGCGAGGTGAGTGACAGACTGAGGGTTGGTCCCCCATGTCTTGTCAGCTCAGTTGGAGGGTCAGATCAGTGAGAGGCCCAAGTAAGGGGAAGTAAGTGTCTTCACCTGAGTGGTGATGGGGACAAGGACCTGTCTTGTGGTGATGGTTACAGAGGACAGGGCAACTCCAGGTGCTGGTAGCTGCCATACTTTCTGTATGCAGGGCACAAAAAGGTGGAGTTGATAGAAGGGGCTTCACGTTCACCTGGAGAGAGCTGGGAGCCCCCAGGCGGTCTAGAGGGACGAACTGTCTGGTCTCTTTCCTTCAAGAAAATGTCCCCAAAGGACGGAGCAGTTAGTGTCCCTGTTTGCACTCAGTGTGGTATTGACAGTACCAGGATCCAATTCAAGGACTGGCTGCCACTGGAGGAGAAAAAAACTATCACTCTCAGGATTTTTTTTTTACCATGAGACAAAAGTCCTCTACTCCATAAGGGAATAGGGTGTGTGTGTGTGTGTGTGTGTGTGTGTGTGTGTGTGTGTGTGTGTGTGTTTGAGTGAGCGAACTGATACCCAGCTGTGTGTGAGCAGGCAAATCCGTGTCAGTTTAAACACAAGGCATGTCAGGGTACTGGTGGTCACACTTGAGAGCTTGGCTTCTCCATCAGGTCGTAACCTGTCTGTCCCTCGAATGTCTCCTTGCAAGGTGTCAATTTTTTTTATATCCTACTGGTCACCGTGTAACTGCTGACACCCCTTTTGTCCCTCCCCTGGCTCAGGTCACTAGCTATGCACCCCCCCCCATAAGAGACAACCGTGATTCATCATCTTACAACTCTGTGCCCGCTCCTGAGGCCTGGGTCTCAGGACTTATGGTCATGAGAGGGCCCTGGGCTCTTATTTTATATTGATCATTTGTGTTTTCCACCGACCTCTGAGTCCTTTGTGGTGATGGTGGAGACACTGCAGAACCTCACCCTCACAGATTTGATGTACCCGTGTCCACCCCAGCCTGCCCCATAAAGCTGCTTGCTCAGGAATCTCTCAGTACTTCTATGTGCTGTGGCCTTCTGTTCTAGACGTGGGGGGAGGCGAGGCTATCCAGCTGGTCCCTCAGTCTTGTCTTCTATGCCAGCACCTGGCCAACAGCATTCAGCTTCCCTAGACCAGAAGTAACCATTCCCAAAGGAAACAGTTTTTCTCAACTATGTTGCATGACCGTTCCCAGCCAGGAGTAGTAGTTACTTTCCTGTGGTTATGATAAAGTACCACGACAAAAGTAATGTATGGAAGAGAGGATTTGTTTTGACATGCAGTTCCAGAGGGATTAGAGTTCACTGTGGCAGGCAGGCGTGTGGCGGCAATCGTAGTAGAAGACGCAGGAAACTGAGGGCTCACACACTGACCCACAGGCACAAAAGCAGAGAGTGAATGGATACAGCATGGACTTTTTTTTTTTTTTTAGATTTATTTATTATATTTAAGTACACTGTAGCTGTCTTCAGACACTTCAGAAGAGCAAGTCAGATCTCGTTAAGGATGGTTGTGAGCCACCATGTGGTTGCTGGGATTTGAACTCAGGACCTTTGTAAGAGCAGTCGGGTGCTCTTACCCACTGAGCCATCTCACCAGCCCCATAGCATGGACCTTTTAATCTCAAAAACTACCCTTTCCGATGTACTTCCTTCAGCAAAGCTGCACCACTCAAAACTCCCCAAATAGGGGCACCAACTGGGGACCAAACACTGGAGCCTAGGGGAGACGTGTCTCATTCAAACCACCATACCTTCAGTGGCTTCCAAAAGTCCTCAGGGAAAGGTGAGCTGACCCATGCAGTCCTGATCCGCACTCACTTGGCTAGGCACTCCAGGGCCCACCCCTGCTCCGGTCCCAGGCTCAGGTACCTTTAGGCAGGGCTACACTGACTCAGTGTCCTGTGGCCCAGCACATCCCAGGCTGTTTACATGGGAGCCAAAGCAAGATTCTGCCCCTAGGGTTCTAAAGTCAGGAGGTTGCCTTGGAGCTCGACATTAGTGCCCCTGCTTTGTGCCATTCGGACTCGGGTTCTTTAACCCTCCAGAAAAATCAGTCTCATGGCCTGGACTGGGTTGGCAGAGATGACCAGCTCATTTCTGATGGAAGGACTTGTTAGACACAAGAGGAGAGCAGGCACAGGTAGTAAATAGCTGTGTCCCTAGAGCAGATGAAGAACCAAAACATACTCCTTTTACTCACGGGTTCCCAGAGCAGCTCTGAGCTTCACCAGTGTCCTCAGGACAAGCCTGCCATCAGCTGTCACAGCCAGTAGGCATCTCCTGCCCTCACCTTCCCTTCTGTATTGGCGGCACAGTCTGCTGCCTCTCCTTAGACACCCCGGCCTTCAGAGTCGCAGGGGACACTTGTGCAGCTGGGAAGTTGGCAAACCCGGGCTGTGTATGGGCTCCAGCCCATTCCTGAAGTGACGTTCCTCCTCCCACTCTCCAGCCTCTTTCCTCTGACATGAGTTTCCCAGTGTCCATAAATGGCACGGAGTCTTTGCCATAGAGAGCTTGCAAGCTGTGATCTTCTGGAGTCTTAAGGTGGGCGGGAAGTCGGAAGCCTTTCTTGGATCTCTGCCCACTGGTCCCTGGAGCCAAGACTGGCCTCTGATGCTTGGTAGTAGTAATTGGTGTTCATTGAGACCTTGCCTCGTGTTTCTTAAGAAATACAGCCAGTGTAATTAATGGGGCTTTAACGCCGATGATAACCACAAACACTTGGGCTGGATAGGATTCGGGTTGCGTATTGTTAGCAGCAGCAGGAGGTGGGTGCTGAGCCTGCACATTCTCTACATGGGTCCTTTGAGCAGCTGAGGATGTAGTGCCTGGGGCTGGTGAGCTCACTTTGTCATAGAGAGCTGGGTGAGGGTGCCACACCTGCGTCAGAGGCCCCATTTCCATGTTCTAGGTGGAGTGTTGAGTGCCCCATTGTTTGGGGCTGAGACGGTACGCATTGGTTTCTGCAAAATTCACACATTGAAATCAGCTATTTCTTGTCTGTCAGTCCTGGTTTAGGGTCTGCTCCAAGCCAACGAAAGACCCCGCCACAGAGACTTAAGTCTGGTCTACCTCATCCTACTAAGAACCAGCTGTACTCATAATTATGTCCACCAGTAGCCTAGAACAACAGTTTGATAGTGTGCCCAATTTCACATGTATTAATTAGCTGCGCGTCATATATCTGGGTGTATGATGACTGTTTGGTTCCAGTGGGGTCTAGGGGTACGCACAGGCAGGGAGCAGTCCCCCACCCCTACTCCCACCCCCAAGCCGCCATGGCAAGGCTTCAAGAACAAATGGTGTCACTGGCTCTCTGTTCCTTGTGCCAAGCCTCCCACGGCCGCTCCTCCAACAGGACCCGCCACTCTGGACAGACAGGGGCTGTTTTCTTCCTGAGTCCTGGAAGTGGCAATGTACCACACAGTCTGAGGCTGCCCTCTTTGACTGCACTGAATGGCCATCCAGGTGCTGGGACACATTTCACAGACCCCATTGTGCCCTAGGAAGAGCATCTCTACGTGCCCACTGGGCACAAGGTCTGTGCAGCTTGCCACTTCTGCTCCCGGGCCAGAGCAATGAATTGGGCCTCTCTTCACTGGAATGGTCTGGAAGAAACAGGACTCCCTCCTCCCGTAAGATTACCCTCGAAGCCATGCTTCACTTGTTCGGAGGAAATTAATTCTCCTCTCCCTTCAGGAAGAAGCACACTGCCAAGTCGACCCTGCCGTGCAGCGTGACCTTATGAGACTACAGCTGCTGTCCCTGCTGGAACTAGGGGAGGAGACATGAGACCATAGTACCTCACCCACCCAAGAGGCTCACCATGGCAGCCCAGCGCATCCGGGCAGCCAACGCCAGCGGCCTCCCTCGGTGCAAGTCGGAGGGGACTCTGATCGACCTGAGCGAGGGCTTCTCGGAGACAAGCTTTAATGATGTCAAAGGTAAGTTCCTAACCAACCCCTGCCTGAGGGGAACATGGGGCTATCGAGGGCTCTTGGATTTACAGGCAGCCAGTTTTACCATCGGCTCTCTAACCCTCCTGCTATTCACTCCTCCCTGAAAACAGTACCATTTATCTCTGGATGTGTAGGGAGGTTTTGTGAGCACGCATGCCCTTACTAACTTATGTGTGCAGGAGTGCACATGGGTTGGGGCACACATGGATGCAAGTTCACTTGGAGGCCAGGTGTCATGCAGATGCCACCCGCCTTGGTGTTTGAGACAGGGGATCCTCCTGAACCTGGAACTTATTATGGAGTGTACCAGGCTGGCTAGCAGCTTACAGAATTGGGCTGTTGGGCAAACCTTTCAGCTACATGCTTGGATCCCACCCGAGATGTCATTTGATTCCCAAAAGTCTACTCTGACCTTGCTACATCACATCTAGTGGCTTGTGCCTTGGGATGTATTGGTAGCGTTCTGGTCCCTTGTTACTGTGTTCAGCCTTCCCACAGCATCGGCAGTTCATTGCTGATGCCACACACACACACACACACACACACACACACACACACACGTCCTCCTTGAAGAGGGCCAGATAACATTGACCGCTCACTCTGAAGTCACTCCTTGTCTTCTTTCTCACACTGAACACTCAGAACTTTATCTCTGTTCTTCCTCCCTTGGCAAACTCAGAACGAAGTGATCCTGGACTGAAGCCACGGCCCCCCCAAGGCTTTGCACCGGTTTCCTGTTCCCCTGCCCTGGCTTAGCATGCAGTATTGAGCCCCACTGCAAGTGTTCTTTGAAAGAAGGAGAACAAACTGGAAGGTGTTATAGCAACAGAGTTAGTGGGTGTCGCTATAAATAATAGAACATTTGTTTTTAGAGTTGTTTTTTTTTTAATTTTTTTTTTTTTTAGCAGTCGGGTAATGGGCAACGTGTTCTTACTTCAAGCTTTAGGGGGCAGGGCAGGAGAGGGGCTAGAAAAGGTGAGTGGAACATGGAAGGTTTTTGCTCACAACATAGAGGAGAGAGCAGAGTATTTAAAGATAACAGCAGTGATCCAAAAGCAAACAGCCTGGACCAAGTGTGCGGAGCCCACTGTTCTGCAGGGAGGGCGTCTGAGAGTCTGCGTCGCTCAGGACTGAAGAGCCTTGGTCTGCACAGGAGATCCCTCGGCCTCGATGCTGGCCTGTCCCTCCTGGCTGCGTCATTTCCACTTATCTGGTGTGCTCATCAAAAGGCAGGCAGCTCTTGCCACAGCACCTGCTGTGGGCAGAGTCTTCCCTCCCGCCTTCATGCTTTGCCTACGAAACACTTAGGCCCGGGGATAGAAAATTCGTTATTCAGGACCCCCAAGTTGCAAAACATCCAGGGAGGTTTTGTGTATTATAAAACGACCCATCTAGGCCGTTCGCCCCCTATCTCATTAAGATGGGATTCTATGAGGATTTGGAGAAATGAAATCTCTCTCCCCGTGTCCTCTTGTTCCCAGGTGTTGTCGGCAATTGATGGAGATGATGCATAGATGTCCTCCAGAAGGGAATGGAGGACACAGTCCACCATGGTAGTTCCCCAAGGGGTGGGAGAGATAGATCTCTGAGTGAAATGTATTCTCCTGTGCCCTAGAGGGAGAGTGCTCAGAATTTTAAGTAAAAACCATTCTTACTCTTCAGTCCGGTGAAGCGAAGACGATAATTTGTATTGATGTATTTCAGACTGTGTACAAAGCATGCTTTGGTGCTTTGGCTTTTCTTTCTTCTTCTTTTTTTTTTTAATTTTGAAAACCTTGGCTGTAAGAGAATTAATTACTGGAAGAGAACACAACAGGAAATATCTTTGGAGGGATTCTGTCAAGGTCTTAATGGCTGCCGTGCGCTATCTAATTTTCACCTGTGGGGTTTGTTTTGTTTTGTCTTTTATTTCTAGTATATGCGTCAGGGAAGAAAATGTGCCCTGTTACTAGAGGGCACGACCAGCCACAGGTGTGGGAGAGAAGCGCTTCTGGGACCTCCAGTCCTGCCCAAGTCACTTTGTTCTTCCCACGTTTCCTGCAGAGTCTCTTGGGGCTGAGGGCGAAGGCCTCAGAAACACAGTGTGACCAGCCCTCCTGTCTCTGCCCCTTCTTGCCATACCAAAGAAAGAATTCCTCCCAGACGGTCAGGGAGATCCCTGAGCCAGGAGGAAGGCCTACAGCCTCACCTACCCTTCCCAAGTCTCTGATCTTCGTCAGATGTGAGAAATTAAGATGCTTATTCCAGAGGAGCCCTGCCCCACATCTCAGAAGGAGAAATGACAGAGCCAGAAGAGAGATGGAAGCACACAGACCTTGGTTGGGACTAGCATTCTCTGCCTTTCCTTCGGCTTGCACCCTCCTCATGTACTCACATCTCCCTACTTGGCCCTCCAGGGTTATCAGTCATCAGGTCCCTCTTCAGCTGATTTCACATCTTCTCGTAGACTGTCTGAGCTTCCCTCGGGTTCCCTTGACTGTTACCTGTGGCGCCGCTCACATTAGCACACTCCAGAGAGGAAGCTGGCCTGTCCCTTTGGGCTCTTTGTTTCCTTCTGACCTTTCAGGGGCAGGATCTGTGTGACGCCTCCTATGTTCAGCTTGACGGGATTGAAAATGACCTAAGAGACAAATTTAGCCAGCGAGGGAGTTCCCAGGCTGAATTAATAACTAAGGTTAATTAGGCTGAAGACCCAGCCTCAATGTGGGCAGCTCCATCCCATGGACTAGATAGAAAAGGAGAAAATGGGGAAGGCAGCTGAGTGCCAGCATTCATTGCTCCCTGCTTCCTGATTGCAGACCAGTGCCTCACACCCCGCTAACCATGGTACTCTCAAACATGAGCCAAAACTAAGCCTTCTTGGGAGTCCTTGCCTTGGCTGGGTATTTTGTCACAGCAATAGGAAAAGGGAACTAATACAGTTTGTCACTGTTGTTGTGACTTGGTGGCAGAAGGGCCTGGTCAGGGGAATTCTGACTTGCTTGTCTGCCAGCACCATGATTCAAGCATTCTGGTCCTAACATGTGACTGTCGGCTCATGGATATTCCCTGCTCACCTACTGTGTGCCAGGATCTCTTGGAGCTTACATCCTTTTGAGAGATGAAGACTCTCACCCTTTCAGATATGGGCTCTTTAACAGAGAGACTGACAAGCGTAATGCATACAGACATTTACATGTACGCTAGCAAGACATGGGAACCTTTAGAGGGAAGTGAAGACCTCCTAATTGGAGCCTAACCTTGAAAGTTTCTAGGCAGGTTTGGTGTGTGTGAGGAGTCTTAGGGAAAGGACAGGACAGGAAGGTGAGAGGTAAGTGCTCAGTAGCCCAGCTGTGTGACCCATGTCTGGGGCCACATTTGCCTGAGGCACAAGGAGGGTGCCTCCCGGGACTCTGCTTACCTTCTCAAGGACTCCAGGACTCCAGGACTCCAGGCACTTTTGTGAGCTGGTGATTGCTACATCTCATCAAGTCTGCAGTGTGGTGATGGGGGGCGGTGGGGCGGGGGGGGGGGGGGGGGGGGGGGGGGGGGGGGGGGGGGGGTAGCGTAGATACAAGGAGAGATTCCTTCTGCTAAAACTCCAGACCCAGGCAGGTTGCCTCCTCCCTTCCCTGGCTTCCATTGCTAAACTCACACACGTGGACAGACTTTGTCAACCTTGCTGGCCTCTGCTTCCAGCTGAAAGAGAGTATAGCAGCGTATGGCAGTGTTTCCAGGAATATGGTTTCCCCTTAAAGTCATGCAGTATTTTCTCCAAATGTTTCTGCCTCCGTGATCCCCCTTTCCCTTTAGAAAGGCAGAGAATGCTAGGCCCTTGACTCCCTCTTTTGCACACTAAGGAAATTTTCTTACCTTCTCTTCAATTTAATCTTGGTTTGTTTATTCCACTGAACTCGGGGTAAAGGAGAAATTCCCCCCTACCTTAGTAAGTGCTGTGGAGAAAAAGTGAAATTAGCAGGGAGTGAATGGATTTCAGATGACTTATGTATGATCCCAACTTCAAGCTGAGCGCCCATCGGGCCTCACCACAGCCTACTGAGAAAGATGCCTTTTCTCCATTAGGAGAACCGGGGGCTCCAGTTGGTTACACAGCACCAAAAGGCCACTCATCTCGGGTCTGGTGAGCTGGCGGCACTCGGGCACAGAGATGTGATCTGCATCCTTTTAAAAGTGAGAGGGGAGGTTCCAGGGTCCAGATAAGCCAGATGCACCTCTGCCAGCTAAGAGATCCCTTGCCTGCTTCCCAGGCTTGGCCAAGGAGACAGGGTTGGGCTTGTTGTCTACTTTTGAAGGAAAAGGAACCTGACAGGTAATGGTGTCTGGGCAGCCAGTTCGACAGATGAAGCCCTAATGGCCACGGACTTCATCCTGTATCAAGCAGCTGTTAGGTTGGTTTAGCTGAGAATTCTGTCCTTTTGCCTGTTTCTGTATACACATTTGGCTTTAGGAGATACTTTATTTGAGCTAGCAAGATGACTTAGTGGATAAGAGTGCTTGCTGCTTAAGCCTGAAGACCTGATATCAATTCCTGGATCCCATGGTGGAAGGAGAGAATCTAGTTCTGGAAGTTACCCTCTGTTTCACACACCCTTGCCATGTGCATGTATGTGTAGACAAACAACTTAATTTCATTTTAAAAGGAAAGAACAGCTACAGAAACCAGATGTCTACAGACTAAATAAGACCATGGCACAGAGTTTGCCCTGCAGGGGTGGGGTGGGATTCCCCTGTCTGTTTCCATCAGAAAGCATTTTTTCTGTCCCCTGAAAAGCATCTCACACATTCAGGCCTGGCACACATTCATTATTTTTCCAAGTACATATTCTGCGTAGATGACTTATTTCGTCTGTTCTGGGTGTTGTCTGTGGTATTCACAAGCATGGTGTGTTGGAGACGAACCATGTAGTACCCTGGGTTGTTTTTAAAGTGATGGTTTCTTGGGCTACATTTAAGTAAAAGTAGTTATTGGGTAGTAACACAAATGCATGGCTAGACCTCTGATGGTCAAAGCATGGGGGAGAGGGGCCCCCATACTTTAAATAATCATTTAAAAAACCAAAAGAAATCTAGCCAGGTGGTGGTGGTGCATGCTTTTAATTGCAGCACTTGAGAGGTTGGAGAGGCAGAGTGGGGATAGACCCCCCCCCAAACAAACTCAAAAGTCACTTGTTTCATGAAGAAAGGTGAGGGATGGATAGCACTTTGTAACTTAGCTAGTCCTGATTGTCAGGGACTTGTTCCTCTCCTTCTCTATCTTCCATACCAAAGAAGAACAAGGACTCAGTGATCCTGGCTGGCATCTGAGGGCCCTTGTCATTCCCAATTTGTGCGTGCAGCGAGCCACTCCCTAGCCCAGGACATCACTGGGCCGCTGCCTAGCCCAGGGCATCAGTGTGCTCTCTAGCATTTCACATCTGACCTTTCTTTCCTCACGGTAACAGTCCTGGTCAGATATTAGGTAAAAACATTATCAAAATGAGCTGCTCAGCACAAGGGGACATGTCCACTACTGTCATGTAGTTTGTCTTCCTAAGGTGGCTAAGGAACATTCCTTGGAGTCCTTTGCCTCACTTGGAAGGTTGACTTGGAAAGTGGCTAAGAGGATCTTCACCCTGGCCGGTTTCTATTGTTATCCTGGCTGGGTTGGTGGCGGCATCATCTGTTTCTAGCCCGTTCCACCCTCCCCACCCCCCTAGCTTGGAAGTGTCTCCTATACCTGTGGACCTGACCTCACACTGTCTCTTTGTTCTTACACAGTGCCTTCCCCCAGTGCCTTGCTCGTAGACAACCCCACGCCTTTTGGAAACGCAAAGGAAGTGATCGCCATCAAAGACTATTGCCCAAACAACTTCACCACCCTGAAGTTCTCCAAGGGTGACCACCTCTACGTCTTGGACACATCTGGCGGGGAGTGGTGGTACGCTCACAACACCACCGAAATGGGCTACATCCCTTCCTCCTATGTGCAGCCATTGAACTACCGGAATTCTACCCTGAGTGACAGCGGCATGATCGACAATCTCCCGGACAGCCCCGAGGAAGTTGCCAAGGAGCTAGATCTGCTAGGGGGCTGGACCGATGACCAGAAAGAATCTGGCAGGCCCTATAGTAATAACCCTTTCTGGAATGGAGTCCGAACGAACCCCTTTCTGAATGGGAATGCACAGCCCAGTGTGGATGAGCTAAACCCCAAGAGTACCGTGGATTTGCTCCTGTTTGACACGGGCACGTCTTCCTTCACTGAGTCCAGCTCGGCGACCACCAACAGCACCGGCAACATCTTTGATGAGCTCCCAGCCACCAACGGACTCCACATGGAGCAGCCTGTCAAGCGGGACAACCCCTTCTTCAGAAGCAAGCGTTCCTACAGCCTTTCGGAACTCTCCGTCCTGCAAGCCAAATCGGATGCTCCCACAACGTCCAGCTTCTTCACAGGCTTGAAGTCGCCTGCCCCGGAACAGTTTCAAAGCCGAGAAGACTTCCGAACCGCCTGGCTCAATCACCGGAAGCTGGCCCGTTCCTGCCATGACTTGGATCTGCTCGGCCAAAGCCCAGGTTGGGGCCAGACCCAAGCAGTGGAGACAAATATCGTGTGCAAGCTGGATAGCTCTGGGGGCTCCGTGCAGCTTCCTGACACCAACATCAGTATCCACGTGCCAGAGGGCCATGTAGCTCCTGGGGAGACACAGCAGATTTCCATGAAAGCCCTGCTGGACCCTCCGCTGGACCTTAACAGTGACAGATCCACCAGCATAAGCCCTGTGGTGGAGGTGAAGCTGAGTAACTTAGAGGTGAGTACCTTCATTATCCTGGAGATGAAGGTCTCCGCCGAGGTGAAGGGCGACATCTTTAGCAAAAGCACGGTGGTCCTGCAGTGCCTGAGAAGTGACTCAAAGGAGGGCCCTTATGTGCCCATCCCTCTCGCCTACAGCTATGGGGACACCATACAGGTACAGCTGGACAACCTGGAACCCTGCATGTACCTAGCCATCGTTGCCCAGGGCCCCAACATCCTCTACCCTTCCACCGTGTGGGATTTCATCAATAAGAGGGTCACTGTGGGTCTCTATGGTCCCAAACACATCCATCCATCCTTCAAGACAGTAGTGACCATTTTTGGACATGATTGTGCCCCCAAGACCCTCCTGGTCAGCGAGGTGACTCGGCAGGCTCCCAGTCCTGCCCCCGTGGCCCTCCAGCTGTGGGGCAAACATCAGTTCGTTCTGTCCAGGCCCCAGGATCTCAGAGTGTGTATGTTCTCCAATATGACTAACTATGAGGTCAAGGCCAACGAGCAAGCCAGAGTAGTGAGAGGCTTTCAGATGAAACTGGGCAAGGTGAGCCGTCTGATTTTCTCCGTCATCTCCCAGAACCCCAACGAGCTGTCCGACTTTACCCTGAGGGTACAGGTCAAGGATGATCAGGACACGATCCTCACGCAGTTTTGTGTCCAGACTCCGCAGCCGCCCCCTAAAAGTGCCATTAAACCGTCCGGGCAGAGGAGGTTTCTTAAGAAGAATGAGGTTGGGAAGATCATCTTGTCCCCGTTTGTCGTCACTACCAAGTATCCGACGTTTCAGGACCGCCCCGTGTCTAGTCTCAAGTTTGGCAAGCTTCTGAAGACAGTGGTGCGGCAGAACAAAAGTCACTACCTGCTAGAGTACAAGAAGGGGGACGTCGTGGCTCTGCTCAGTGAGGAGCGGATCCGGCTCAAGGGACAGCTGTGGACCAAGGAGTGGTACATTGGCTACTACCAGGGCAAGGTGGGCCTTGTGCACACCAAGAATGTGCTGGTCGTCGGTAAGGCCCGGCCCAGCCTGTTCTCAGGGCCTGAGCTGAGCACCTCAGTGCTGCTGGAGCAGATCCTGCGGCCCTGCAAGTTCCTCACCTACATCTACGCCTCTGTGCGGACCTTGCTCATGGAGAACATCAGCAGCTGGCGGGCCTTTGCTGATGCCCTGGGTTATGGCAACCTGCCGCTCACCTTCTTCTGCCGGGCAGAGCTGGACAGTGAGCCGGAACGGGTGGCTTCCGTTCTGGAAAAGCTCAAGGAAGACTGTAACAACCCTGACAACAAGGACCGGAAGTCCTTCCAGAAGGAGCTGGTGATGGTGAGTGATAGGGCAGGTGTCTAAAACTTGGGTGAGCTTCCTGAGGCAGACAGGCATGGGTCATACTGGGCCGAGTCACAGTGACACTGATGGAAGTGTCGTAGTAGCCCAAGAAAGGTGTCTCTTCTCTCTTCTGTTACAGTTTCTATCCTCTATGGTTTCCTGTGGTCCTGGATTCACTGGTTAGTTTTTGACAACTTGACACAAACTAGAGAGTCTCTGT
This sequence comes from Mus minutoides, assembly GCA_902729485.2. Lineage (NCBI taxonomy): Eukaryota > Metazoa > Chordata > Mammalia > Rodentia > Muridae > Mus > Mus minutoides. The sequence goes on along the minus strand of LR749630.1, from coordinate 1,057,092 downwards.
AAACTGGGAACCTACATTGAGAAATTGCCCCCATCAGATTGGCTTAAGGGCAAGTCTGTGGAGCATTTTCTTGGTTAGTGAATGATATGGGAGGGCCCAGCCCCCAGCCCACTGTGGGGTGTGCCGTCCCTGTCTGCTCATCCTGGCTTGTATAAAAAAAAGCAGACTGAGAGAGCCACAGGAAGCAAACCCATAAGCAACGTGGTTCATCCTCTACTCCTGCTTGAGTTCCCGCCCTGGCTTCTTTTGGAGATTGAGATCAGGATGTGTCAGCCACATAAATCCTTTCTTCCCCCTGGGTTCACAATGATTATCACAGCAATAGAAAGCAAACTTAGACACCATGGAAAAGGGCATGGGGCTATGATCCAGAAGCTTCTACATGGGTCTTTGAAGGGTATTTTTGTGTCATTAGGTCCCCAGCAGACTGTGACATCGTGAGTCTTTGCCCCAACATCTGGCCTCACTTCGATGTGAGTTCCCACCTTATGTTGCCTGGTGCCTACAACATCTGTCTCTACTGGGATGCCTTCTTGGTCATTTGAGTCTGTGGGGGCCAGACTCTTGGCTGGTATAAAACAAATTGGCATTCTAAGGAATGCTTTAGAAAGGAGAGATTGATTCTGAGACACACTGACCTCAGGCTGACTGGGGATGTTGTCAGAAACCTTTCCAGGTCTTGCAGCAACCTGGGCTTTGTAGCATAAGGCAATGAAACAGCCCTGTTCCCCCCCACACACACACACACAGGCTGCCCACACCTATTGTATGGTTCTGATGGTCACCATTGACAGTAGAAACCCTTGGTGAACTCCTCTTGATCCTTCCTGCTTCCACTGTCCCCAGCTCTTTGGCCACTCTCCTACTCCATGTCTTTTCCCCACTTGCCCCTCTGTATGACATCATCAAGTATCTCTGAATCAATACTGATGACCCTCGGAGGTCGAACAGGGCATGTGACCCTTTGAATATGGCCCATGGTAACATGGGACAAACAAGCCTGATCCCCAGGAAGGCAGATGGCAGCATAGATTTTGGTTAGGAGGGAGCCAGCAGAATAGGTGCTTCCATGGAACATAAGCAGCTCCATTGTCCCTCCCACAGCTGAAGAACATTTCCCTGGAATAGACCCAGATTCTTCCTCTGTGGACAGCCTTCAGGGGTGGGGGCTCTGTGCCCATTTCCTAAATACTTCCATGGTCTGGCTCTTACTCAGTGTGGCAAGTTTGGAGAGGATTTGGGGCTCTTTGGTCTGTGGGAGGGATGTGCCACTGAGTCCCCTCTGCCTTCTTGACTGGAGTAGATGCAAACCGGCCTTGGCTGGAACTTGGCCCTGGGGCAAGGGCAATTTTATAATAAAAAAGAATCCAGGTTCCTCTGTTTTCTTTTCTCCCCATCAGTCTTGGGCATTGCCTCCCGAGCAGTGGAATTTTAATAGCTGGCCAGACTTCAAAAACTCACTGCTAGCTAACCCCCAACATCGTCCGCCTGCTTGTTTCCTCGTGGATTCATGACGGAGGGTCAGTCAAGTTTTCTATAGACTTGGCTGCAGCCAGCAGGTCACAGCTAGGCCAGTGCCCTCTTCTTGTAAACTACCTTAGCATCCATCACCCACACCTCTGCTTTGGCAGCTATAGCTAGAGTAAGTAGGAAGTTTCAGGTTTGAGGTATCCACTGTGCATAGTGGAAGGGAGTGGTCTCACTAGGGGCCACCAGGCTCCTCCCCTGCACCTCTGGCCTGTGGCTGCCCATGACTCTGCCTATGGCCTTTTTCTCTGTGTTCTGCATGCAGCAGCTGTCCTCTTGCTGGGAGCTCCAGAAGCTGGCTGGTGTCCTTGCCTGGAGCTCCTGACGATGAATTCTCTCAGATGTCCATTCCAATGTCCCTTCCAGCCCCTGATGGAGCAAGCTTGTGTTCCCGGGTCTTGATTGTGCTTGCTCAAGTCAAGATGGCCATGTATTTGTTTCTCCTTACTGCCCTCCATTAGACCTGAACTCTATGCAGAAAGGAGGGCACAGAAAAAATCTTCAGGGAGGGAGGGAGGGCAGGAGGGAGGGGCTGCGTAAGTAGTGGCTTCAGCTAAGAGGCATCTGAGCCTTCTGTGCTCTTTCGAGTCCCACCATGCTTCCTTTCTCTACTGTAATGCACGCCCTGTGTGTAGCAAGGGCTATTAACTTATGTCACTCAAGTCCTCCATTGAGCTACACAGTGGCTGCTGCCTGCTCTCTGGTACCTTTGCATATTTGATGGGAGGCACTGATGACCATTGACGATCAGGTTGTCCTGTGGTCATGTCTGTGGGGGTGTGTTTGTTTCTCCTCTTGACTGTGAGTATGATATGGCTGGCCAGATGAATTCCTGCCTCGACTGCCCCTCAGTGGTGGACTATAACCTGAAATTGTAAGTCAGATAACTCCTTCCTCCCGTGTTGCTTTAAGATGTTTCTCACAGCAACAGAAATAAAGCTAGAAGAGCTGCTGTCAGGCAACGTCTTTCTGTCCTGTGGAATTCTGGGACAGAAACCATGTGGCCTACAAGCCACAATTTCAGTCTGCCCCTTCGCTCATATTAGCAAAATTCTATCTGAAGTCGGTATTGTGTTTTATTTCCTTTGGTATTTTCCAGCATGACTTTGTATACTTGAGTGAGCCGTGGGAGGGGTAGGATTCCCCAGAGCTGGAATCCTGGGGCACACTTCCCATTGCTAGTACTTAATGTGTATCCAAAGCTCACCCCGTTTGGAGAATGCACTCAAACACACTGGGTGGTATGAGCAGCTGGTAACAGGCAGAGCCAGTGCTAGGCTCAGAAAAAGTGGAGTGAGAAGAGCCCAGTCGAGTGCAGGAGAGGTGAGACGCCCTCATTGCTGACGTCAAGAGCACTAGCCGAGTCACTAACATCTACTCCCAGAAATGGAGCCTTAGCTGCCCTGGACCTGGCCATGTGCTCTCCTAACCAATGGCCTAAATTTCTCAGGACCTTTGTATTCTGTGCCCAGAGCCCCAGGGGAGAGAGCGGGGTTACTGGCTCCTGCCAAGAGCTGACTTGAATTGAAGCAGGTGATTTTGACGCACTCTGTCACCTAGGACATGAAGCCACTTCCAGAGCCAGGCACCCAAGTGCATAGACGCCACGGCTTGTTTGATGTCATTGAGTGACTTATTGTCAAGCCCTCTTCATTTGCATCCTCTCCCAGGATAACACATAGAGCTGAGGTGACCTTTCCTGCCTCAGTCTATCCCTTAACTCACAGCCCTTGACCACCGGCACACCACACATCCATTCCGAGACACATGGCTATACACATGATCATACTTTTTTTTTTTTTCTGGAATATAAACACATATTTAGTTTTATTAAAAATGATTTCTTTTCAGATACCAAAATCCAAGTGATAATCACTTTCAGAAATATATAAGTAGTTGACATGAGGTTAACCCTTCCACCATGTCATCAGGATGGGTCAACTCCAGATGTGCCAGCATCATGGAGAGAACCTCAAGAAACTGAGGGCTGCTTCTGCCTCTGGTCTCTCTCTCTCTCTCTGAGGGGCTCTGGACTTAGCTGCTCAGCATCTGCCAGTATGTCCTATTACCATCACAGCAGATGTGCTTGGCCAGCCTGAGTCAGGCCCTCCCGTGACTGGGAGTACCTCTCACTTTCCCCCTACTGCCTCTGGAAAGAGTATCAGTCCAGCCCTGGTTCATAGGTGGGTGGCCCTCATAAGGGCATTAGCCATGGTGGCCTGCACTCCGTGGTCTTACATTTTTCATGTTATATATCCCAAAAGCCCTGTAAGGTATCTCTATCCTCTTGCACATGCATGGGTGCCAGGCAGGGGGCCTTAGAACTCTTAGGATAAAGAGCATCATCTACAAGTTGACCGTCCCCCAAAGCCAAGCCTACCCTGGCCTCATGCTGCCTTTCATTTTCCCAGGCTTTGCTGAAAATGGACTGTCAGGGCCTGGTGGTGAGACTCATCCAGGACTTTGTGCTCCTGACCACAGCTGTCGAAGTGGCCCAGCGCTGGAGGGAACTGGCTGAGAAGCTAGCCAAGGTCTCCAAGCAACAGATGGATGCCTATGAGTCTCCTCACCGAGACAGGAACGGGGTAGTAGACAGTGAGGTGAGTGGGGCTCCAGCCCATTGGTTACTTCCTTGGCCCTCAGTTCCCTAGGACCCTTGGGGTCCAATAATAAACCAATCTGCTTCATAGCACTCTAGCAGGGTAGGCTGAGGTGAAGTGAGGTTGCCCAATACAAAGTATACCCTGGCTAGGTGGGAGGCATCAGCCTGTTCTCCAGATCCTGTCTTCAGAACCTTCCTCCCTTGCTAATTTTACTTTTAAATTACTTCCTGTAACATCAACGAGTATATTAACAGAGCCCCGGGGGGTCTGCTATTTTGGCTGAATTCCTGCTACCTATCTTAAAATTCCTGTTACCTTAGACAAAGGTTGGGTGTGCTGGAGTCCTGCCCAGACACTGCCTGTTTGTGGAGGTGACCCTGGAAAGCTGATTCAGGCTCATGAGGCAGGGAAGCAGGAAATCACAAGCGGGAGGCAGGAGGGTGCACTCTTTTTGCATGGGCAGTTTCTGATACATGGCATGGGTGAAAGTGGGTGCCATAAGGCTGGAGATGGAGAGATCCATCTCGTGACTCGGGCACAGGAGGACACCACCCTTTTCCCCAGTGTAGGCCAGGTTGCACCGATGGCTCCACCTGCTGCTGTGAGTGTCACAGGAGTGACTGACTGAGGGACCTCACCATCCTAACCTTCCTCTCGCTCTCTTTTGATGTTTCTGCTTACTGCGTCACCCAGGCCATGTGGAAACCCGCCTATGACTTCTTACTCACCTGGAGCCACCAGATTGGGGACAGCTACCGAGATGTCATCCAAGAGCTGCACATAGGCCTGGACAAGATGAAGAACCCCATCACCAGGCGCTGGAAGCACCTCACAGGGACGCTGATCCTGGTGAACTCACTGGACATCCTGAGGGCAGCTGCCTTCAGTCCTGCGGATCATGACGACTTTGTGATCTGAGTGGGGGCCCCTGCCCTACTGCTCACTAGAGTTGGGACTCCGCCCACCAGAGCTGAGACTCCGCCCACCAGACCCATCATCTCTCCACAGTGGGAGCTGTGCCATCACCGGGTGGTGCAGGGAGGGATGGCTGCTCAGGTCGAGGCCTACCAGCCAGCCACGCCCAGGAGGGACTGAGGACTTTTGACTCTCTTCCCCTCCTCTCTATCCAGGGGCAGGTCCCAGGGGCTTTCTACTTCCAGTTGCCAATTGTGTTGCTTTCTATTTGTTGAAAAATGTACGTTTAAATTTGAAATCACTTTTTTTAACAGAAGACCTTAGAAAGGACGTAAGAAAAGGTGGTATCTAATTTTTTAATGGACTGTAAAGGTTATTTAAAAAAAAAATTCACCTTAGTAAAGGCAAATGCTATTGAGGTTTTTATGTTCTTTAAAGGCCTTTTCAAATTATATGTTCCAGGGGTATATAGATATTTTAAGGCCACAGGTGTTTCTGAGCCCCAGACATATCTTGTATTTTGACACGCAGAGTGGAAAGGAGTTGGCTCCGCTCGGACATTTTCCACTTGTCACCTGTGGGAAGGCGAGCCCGTGGGCCTGGTGACTTGGCGTAGGTGGCCTTGAGGCTGCCCAACCCTCCTTGCTGTCCTCAGAGGCCATCCATACAACATGTTGTTCTGTGTGCTTCAGTGAGCTGCAGAGTCCCCACATGGTAGCTCAGTACCATTGAGATTCTTCCAACAAATAAGGAATCAGCTGGAGTTGGGGAGCTGGGGGAGGGGCCCTGGCCCCTTGTATTTGGTTATTTGCAGTAACCATTCTGAAGAATAATGAGTGTCCCCTGAGAACAAGGTGGTCCCTGCCACTCTGTCATTGAATGCTGTCTCCCTCAGGGCAGCTCCACCTCTGCTATAGGTGGGAGAACACCCTAGCACCCAGCCAGAACCTGGTAGCCCCTGGCTCTTCTTATGTCCACCGTGGTCACCTGGTGACTTTTCAGGTGACATCACATGCTGGCGCATAGAGGTGCCATCTGCTATTACCGAACTCCGCACTTCATCTCTCACGTTTAACATCCTCCTTCCTGGTGCACTCACATCTCCTGAGGGGATAACATAGTTATCCAGCAGCGTAACTATTAGGACGAGGAATGTTTTCCCTGAGTGGATGCTCTCTGGCAGGTTGGGAGCTTGCAGGGGACTGCATTGAACTTCGAGGTGGTGGGTCATGTGGTCCACGATGACTTCCAGGGTCACACAGGATCTCTGGCATTTGGGGAGGAAACAGGAAGTACAACACACAGCAGAAAGATAAGTAGTTAAGTGACCCTGGTAATGGGAAAGACTTGGGCTGTCTGTTTACAGGGCCAGTCCCAGAGCCTCCATCTGCTTTGCAGGCACCAGTGTCCCACCTCAGCGCTGAGCTGAAATGTCTATAGCTTCCGAATCAGAACCCACAGACCCACGGACTTAAAAGTAAACAGTAGGTATTAATGCTGTAGGAACCAAGTCACAGGACTCCCAGGTCACCACAGTAATGCACCTTCATTTTGCCCAGAGAGCATCTCTTTCTTGCCTTTTTCCCCAAAGAAGAAACAAAACCAGTTGCACCTTAAACCGTGGATATTTTTCCTCAGGGGCTTTGAATAGTTTCCTATGCAACAAGACTTGTAGCACAAATTAAATTCTACAAAAGTCGCAGTAAATTTTATTTTGGACGTTTTAACTGGTTAGCGTGTGTGTGTGTGTGTGTGTGTGTGTGTGTGTCTTTCTGTGCCCAGCCAGACTTTAAATAAAAGCCAGCATAAAGTCAGTGACTAGGTCCCTGTCAGTCTCTCTGACAGTGTGGCCGTTGGCAGGGGGGTGTTTTCTCTTGAGGTTAATTGCTTCTGAGTGGGTAGTATAATCATTCATGACAGCCAGGTGGGAGTCATTGTTACCCAGGTCCCCCAAACAAAGGAAGCAGAGGTCTCTCCTTGTTCCTGGTCTCTACCACCTGGAACTAGTATCACCAACCCCCGTCATGGAGTTAAGACCCAGCCATTTCTGAGTGTCCCTGGCATTTCCTGGGCCTGCTGATTGCAGGAAGCAATGGAGGCCTTGCCTAGGTGGGTGTGTGCTTGCCATTGTCAGGAGAACTGGAACAAGGAGCATAGGCACTGGTCCTGGGGACCAACCCCAGTTAGAGTTAATGGGAGGAGCTTTGCTCATCAAGAGCCTGCTTGAGAGTATCTTCAATTGGATAGCCCAGGATAGACCAGTCAGTCCTGGGCATCAGCCCCTGATTTAGTCCAGATAACCCTTTTCTCATTTTAGGGTGATTTGATGAGTTTTCACCTATTTTGTAGTTGAAGACAAAGTCCCAGTTGGACTGAAAACAGGCTGGTCCTGGGAACTGTGTCTACAGCGTGGGCAGCATTGAGAGGCAAAGCCCCTAAAGAGCAGCCTGAGTGTGGTAACTGGCCCGGAGCCCTGTGAGCTCAGCCCCTCCACCTTCTACCTCTGTGTTCATTCTGGCTACTCTATCTTGGATCTTGAGTGTCCCTCACAACCCCTGGAGTTAAAGGCTTGGTCCTCAGCAGGTCACTGTTGGGGGTGGGGAGTAGAACCTTTAAAATGTAGGGCCTGATGCGAGGTGGCCAGGACACTGGGAGTGTGCCCTTTATAGGAGTTGGGAGACAGACCTCCTTTTGTTTTGTTGTTGTTTTATTTAAACCTGGCCATGTAGTCCCTACTGTGTGTGTGTGTGTTTTCAGAGGCTCCGTACATCAGAGCCAGTCAGTCCTTGACATCAATTCTTGATTTGTGAGTCCATATACACTTGTTCTCATTTTAGAATGATCTGCTGAATTTTCACCTATTTTGTACTTGAAGACATAATCCCATATGGCCCCATAACTTACATGTTACACATGGCTAATAGGAAAATGGATTTTACTCCAAGCGATAAGCATGGAAACTACTGGAGCCTTAATTAGGTTGGGCAAGTGCTGTGCCACAGAGCCATACCACCGCCCTCCCCGCCCTGCAAAGGCCAGAGGCAGGGCTTTTACCCCAGAGCAGCCGTAACTAGCTATGTACATCCTCTCACCATTGCGGAGCCAAAAGTCTAAAATGAAGGTATCAGATGACCTAACCAGTTCATTCCTTCGTTATTAAGACACCAATAGCCAGGTCTAGGTCCCACCGTAACTTAATGTGGTTTCATCTACACAGTCTAATCCAAATGACTCACAGGTAGCAGATTTAGACTCATTGTGACTTTTGGATACCATGCACTGCAGCATGCCGTCTGTCTCCTTCCAAGCTACTCAGTGAAAAGCAGTGTTTTAGTTCTGCTGTTGACATGGATACTATTGGTACTGACAAGCAGCTCACAGCTTGGGAATCTGTAGGTGTCCTTCGGGACCAAATACTAACAATGTAAAAATTAGGTACCAGGCTTAGTCTCATACACCTCTAATTACAGCAGGCGAATCTCTTGAGTTCATGGCCAGCCTGGTCTACATGGTAAGACCCTGTCTCAAAAAACTAAAAACAGCTGGCATGGTGGCGCATGCCTTTAATCCCAGCACTTGGGAGGCAGAGGTAGGCGAATTTCTGAGTTCGAGGCCAGCCTAGTCTACAGAGTGAGTGCCAGGACAGCCAGGGCTACAGAGAGAAACCCTGTCTCGAAAAACAAAACAAAACAAAAACACTAAAAACAAACAGCAAACAAAAGCAGTGTGGGTGTGGGTTGCTGGAGAGGTGGCTCGGTGGCTAAAAGCCTATACAGTTCTTGCAGAGGACCAGAGTCCAGTTCCCAGCGCCCATACTGGACAGCTCACAACTACCTATAACTCCAGCTCCAGAGTCTCTAACCCGACTCACCTCTACAGGCTCTTGCTTTCACATGTACATAGCCACATATGTAATTACAAATAATAAAGCTTTAAAGAAAATAGGTTTTGATTTCCAAGAAAACAAGATGGGTTTTGCCCATAATAAGTTTTTGCTTTGACCTCCACCCTTGGGGCGTACTGCGTCATACTTCTGTAATTCTCCTGAGAATTTACCACCTGGTTACAATGCCCAAATTCAAACTTGTCATAGAACCTTCCTGATGAGTTCATATCAGAGTTTACTAGCCAAGCAGTGAGGCTGGAAGTGAGATCTTTGCTCTCACCGTTACCAACCCCTCACCCAAATGCTCCAAGTCCTGTTTCCGGTACACTCTGTCTCTCTTCTTCCCCCATGGGACACAGAAGTCTTCTTTGAGGGAATCACTGGGGGTCAAGCCTAGACCCTCACCTATTCTAGGCAAGCATTCTACTGCTGGGCTAACATCTCAGCTCTTGATGTTTTAAGATAAGGTCACGATAACTTGCCCAGATGGTCTTTAAATGTCCTCTGGACACAAGACCTTGCACTTGCTGCACCCCTCGGCCTCAGCTTCCGAGGAGCTGGAATTCCAGGCCTGGCTCCAGAAGGCCTTGCTACCCGGGGTCTTCCCTTCCTTCCTCCTGGCTAGGGTGACACAGAGAGCTCTCCAATGGAAGAAGCCTGTCTGTGACTAAACCCCAAGATGTTTGTTGCAAGGGGAGTTGTTCCTATGTATAATAGATTTTAAACTGAGATGGTTGTAACCATTGGAGTGGATAACAGCCTTCGTGCTGGGTGTACTACCAGCACAAAAGCAAGTAGGAACCTGAATAACGAGTGCATCAAAAACTGGCTCAGATCCGAAGAGGGCGAAGAATACTGCAGGAACAAACTCAGCAAACCGTATCCCAAGAACAGGCGCGCCAAGGAAACCTTTTTATTAGGTACCTGATGCTGCTGTCACAAAATTTGATGTTCTGTAAACTAGCTTGAAAGGAACTCAATTAGCTCTTTGTGCCACGGACCCCTTGATGATTTAATGAAGGCAAGAGACACCTCAGAATTCTATAAATGCTTAAAATAAAACCTGAGAGGACAAAGAAAGGCACTCTTTCCGTATATGTAGCAAAGCTTATGATTACAGATTTTAAGTGTGCTGCTTTGCACATTAATAACGCCACCCAGTGAAGGCACTCATCTGCACCAGACTCTAAACACAGTGATTGAAGGTCTGGGCACCACACTCCACAGAGCACACGGTGGTTGGTCTTACTAGACCAGACAAACAATGATTGAAGTCTGGTCAGCACCGGACAAGTAGCACACTAATGGAGGTCTCATCCGACCAGGCATTCAGAGACAGTAATGGAAGATCTCATCCACGCTAGACACTCACTACATTGGATAGACACATTGACTATCCAATCAGACACAAAATAATGGAGTTTTTATCCCACCAGACTTTCAACACAGTGATAAACTTTTAGACATCTGCAAAAACATTCACAGACAAAAGTCTAAGAATTCTCTGGAGTGTCTATAACATTAATTCCTTTCCTACAGAAACTCTTGACAGAAATGTTAATGCCCAGAAGATAATAAAAATAAAAAGGCAATTTTCCCTTCATTAAAAAAAATGATTCTGAGGGAGCCAGTCTCCCACACATTAACTATCCACATTGTTCTAAAAACCTCTTGTATTAGTATTTTTGCTCTAAGCTAGGAAAGGTGGTGTTTTAAATTTTTTGATCCTCTAATTTAATATTCTGCCTGATGTGAGAGAGAGGGTAAGACCTGAAGAAATTTGTGTGAGGTAACATTTTAAGTATCTAAAGTCATTTTTCTTAATTTTTCCATTTTAATTGGTTTGCCTTAAAAATATCTGTGTACACATATATAAATATATAATATACATTCATAGGCAATATACATTCATATATCTATATATGTAGATATAGATATAGATATACACTGAGTGTATTTTTCATCACAGAGAGTAACCAAAGACTTCTCAGAGTACACCATACTGTCCTGTGAGCTGTGGGTAGGTGGAGCCTATACATGCTGAGCTGTGCCTGTCACCAACACAGGGTTCAACGGTGTCTTCTTTTGGGGAAGATCTTACACAGGAGGGAACAGCTGAAGTTCAAGGATGGTTGGCATGCTCGGTGGAGTGGATAGGGAAGGCAGAAGGAGGGGAGGGGCCCATTGAGGGGGCCTCTAGAGCGTGAAGAACAGCTGCAGGGAGACAGGCAGAAGAAAGATACCCATAAGGTAAGTACCTGTACCTCTACTAAGACGAGAGGTGGAGAGAGGCCACGGTGGAGATGCAAGGCAGAGAGCTGTCCTGGAGGCTCTTAGAGGAAGAGGTGCTTTGGTGGTGAGCACTAGAGTAACTTTTGCTATTTGCTAGCCACTGCCCTAGACTCAAGGGGTGTGCTCTCCCCAAGGAGCCAACAAGCTGATAGGAGCCAGCAGTCTGCCAGACCAATATCCAGGGTTAGGTCAGAAAGAAGCCAGAGCTGAAGAGAAGGATTCCAATCCAGGGCCAGAATAGAGTGGGTAGCGTTGGGGGGAGCATCTTTGGGAAAGTACTGTGTGAAGAGCAGTGTCTGCAGTAGGTTCTAGATAAACCCATATACACAGGCATGCCTGATAAAATGGATAAATTTTTAATAATTTTACTTATTATACATTTATTATTAATTCTAATTAATTTTAAAAATTAAAAAACAAACAAACACCATGTAGTTTTGACAAATGTTTACACTGTATTATGGTTGAATCCAGTACTTATCTCAAACATTTTTCTTCTTTTGAGACAGGCTCTTGTATATCCCCAGGCTGGTCTCAAACACCTGATCCTCCTGCCTCTGTCTCTCAGGTGCTGGGGTTGCCAGTGTGCACTGCCAGCTCTCAAGGAAAGTAAGTTGTGGTGAAAATTCTCCAAGTCCTTCCAGCTGTTTGCAATGTTGCTATACACAAGCAGTGTATATAGCAAGAGTCACTATTGCTATATACAGGCAACCCCCATCCAACAAATCACAAAGCACCCACTCCTCAGCCTCTTCCTCCTCAGCCCTTAGCTCCTGTGAGATAGGAATTCTCCATTCCATGTGTGGCTCCAAGAATACATATGTGTATGTGTGTATACATATATGTTTGTATATGTATATGTATATATATATATATATATATATATATATATATATAT